>JALDNG010000397.1:0-292240 GCA_024349245.1 Neodontobutis hainanensis | reverse complement strand
GCCGTAATTTTATTCAGCTGTTTATGACATCGAGACGCCTGAATTAAATTACACAATGGATAAGCAAGGTGCCTTCGATTGTACGTCTCGTCAAGCTTTCCAGCTGACAATTAAAGGGATACCAAAAGAGCGTTGCCAAGCTCTTTTAGAAATTACTGCATTAAAGTTTATATCAGATACTCTGACGAAACAACCTGCAGGTATCTTGTAGAAACTAAAAGTTAAAAACTGTAACACATATCAATCAAATAACTATGTTGTACCCGCTTCGAATGGAATCGGATCAGCGACGTCTGCACATGCTTCTCAAGAGAATCAACTGCCTAATCGGGCTGTTCGTACTTTAAAAGCGGAATCCTTGAAAAAGCCTACGGGATCTGATTCAAAAGGAGATTCTCAAATGAGTCAGGCTCTTCTTGTCTCTACGAAAGAGTCATTCGTTCATTCTCTTTCTTCCGTTTTGATGAAGAACTCGCGGAAGAGTTTGATCGAGCCAATTTTGTTTGGAGTTGTTGTTTATGTTCCATTGCGATAATTATCATCTTCTTCTTAATTTTCAGGAGAATGCACTTTTACGCAAGAAAGGTCAAATTTTGACCTTCGCTGAATAAAAATTTACAATAATATCTAAACTTTCCATCAAATTCATTCATTTCTTCGTTTTAAATTGTTATTAAACATTATTTTACACTCATGTTTTTCAAACCAAAAATTTCTGAATAACGCATTTTTGTTTTAACCTTCTATAATTATTGATGTTTAATTATCACAGTCTAAATAGCTAAGAATGGGTCTCCACATGCATACAAGACTACTAATCTTTAATTGAAGAAAATAAATAGTAGAAAATTTATCTTGCATGTGATAGATTTTCTTTGGTTTGAACTTTTTTTATCATAAGTTTTAGTTTTACTCTTGTCATCGGTTGAAATTCTTCCATCGGTACCCTTATATGATTTTAACTTCTTATGCGCAGGTGTGAATCGCTTTTATACAAAATGTCAGCTCAATTTCTTTGTCACAAAGGGGATGAATGTTGCTCATGGTTTAAAAATTCACTGAATTAATTACATTAAAAGGAGAAAATGGTCATTTTGAAAAAGAAATTATTCTAAACTTTCGTGGCTGAATTATTGTTACGTGGCATTTTGACATGAAACTTAGTTCAATTCTGAATTTCCACGATCTGTCCTAAGTATGGAAAGTATCACTTTCACATGAAAACTTAGATATTAAATGTTGCTTACCACAAATATCTGATATAATATGAAATTATGTATGTACTACAATCTGACGAACCCTGTTCGATTCTAATTGAATATTAGGTATTGTTACGAAGGTATGTTTACGTATATACCCATGTTTCATCATTGTTTTTGAAGTATCTATTCATTACACTCTTCAATTATTATTTATTTTTCTATCCATCATGCCATTTTTATAAAAAAAGTAAAGAAAATTAACTTTTCCCTAGAAGGACGAATTTTCTGAAACGAGACAAAACCTCAAATCTTATATTTTAAGAATCGTTTCCATAAAGTTTTGAGATAAAAAATGAAGCTCAAATTCAAGCGGCCTGCTTTCCTTAAGTGCTCTAATTTGTGTGTAACCCCTTTTTACCTTATCGATTAGGTAGTTTATTGAATTATAGAGTTTAATGTTATTCAAGTTAAGGATATTAAATGAGAGAATGGAAACGACATCTTTATTCACATGATAATCCAATGAAAACATATAATCTTTTGTGATGTTAAAACATGAGCGTGCACGAAGACAATCGAAAAATAAGCATGATGTTATAATAGAGTACTTCTACATACACACTGTATATACTGTTATGAACAAAAGTAAGAATTGATTGACTTTTTGAGAGTTTGTTTTAAGTAGAGATGAAAGAATTGCGGTGACGCTATGTTGACGCGCATAAAATAATTATTTATGACAGCAATAAATTTCCACACAAACTGTTTAGCAAAGCCTATGGCTGTCTAAGGGCATATAAATGGCTGATATCGATAGCCTAGACAATAGTTAATCCTTAATTTTTGGAATTTAATTGAAAATGTACTTATAAAACTCATAAAAACTCTAAGTTAAATATAATCACGACTATTGTATGAAATCTTGAGTAAATTTTCATAATTTTCATGTTCTCGTTGAGTGGTTTTAATATCCTCTCAGATTTTGTCAAAGACAATTTAACAGGTAGACGTTTTATACGTTAAATTAATATGAAAACTGTCTAAGATTAAAACCTCTTTATTTCTATCGTCAGTAACTTAAATGTTTAGATTTTACTTGGTATTTAGATACGTCCTGAGAAACATAAAAACGAACGGTAAAGTTCCCATTTATTCGGCATTAAAATTAATTTTACACAATGAATATCATATTTATTTTTATTCTGAGTAACAAAAAATTATGGAATTTAATTGACAAAAAAGTAGCAAAATAAAAAAAACAAAATTAAAATTGTTGGGTTTTTCCTTCCCAACAGCCTCCCATACGCACATTCTCCTCTTTTATGTTTTCAGCCGCCTTCTAACGTATTTTTAATTAGGGTATGAAAGTGGTTACCTTACCCTAGAGGTCTTATGAGAGTGGCTCACTTTTGAAGTGATTGAACTTTATGATTAATGATAACTTTGGCCTGATGACTATTTGTCAACTCAAATTTAGAATGTTTAAGTCTGTTGTTTGAATATGTCTATACGTGTAGTCGTTCATTTTTAACACTTATAAAACTCATGGCTGAAGCGAAACTACAATTTGTATTTGTGTATCCTTGGAATGCGGGTATTTTCAAACAATCTGCATGTTTTATTTTGGTTGTATCTTCCACTTCACCATTATAGCCTATCTTTTTAGAATATTATTTCAGATCACAATCCTGGTCTTGGGCCTTTTCTATGCACACTCTACTGTGGAAATTTAATTTCTGATTTTTTATTCCTATCGTGAAAGAAAACTCTTGTGATTTTGAACTTAATAATTTTGTTCTGAAGAATATTTCAGATTTTCGATGACATATCTTTATCTTCGAAATCTAAAATTTCAGATGGTGAACGAAAGTTACACAGCGTAGGAGTGCTTCTGTACCATTTTATTATAATTTTTATCCCTTCTCTGATTTTATTTTTTAAATTTTTTATGATCCTACCAGTATGATCATGAGTGGCCGAGTGATATGGTTTAAATTAAACGTGCCAAATGCCAAACGTAGTCGAAAAATTGTCCACTTTTCAGCAGACCATAATGGAGATTTGAAGTGATACAATACTGTGAATAAAAGCTAGTTTTGATAAAAATTCTAAATGTAACTTATAATTGCTTTTGTTCCATGTAAGGAAAAGGAGCTAACTCGACCCCCACTTAAGAAAGAGGCAGAACTACATACCAATAATACCAAACAATGTTTCAGTGAAGTCACTTTTTATGCGGTTATGTCTCATTTGTAGGGTTAAATTGAATTGTTTGTGTTTCTTTTGATTTTGAGAGTTCCTTGATATTATTAAATTTTGTGAAATCGACTTCTAACGTTCTTGTTTATTTATAGTTTGCAAATATAAAAGTTTGATATTTCTTTAATAATCGCTAGAATTCGTAGATGAGGTTTAAGTTGGTAATAGAGAATATATAATTTAAAAATTAATGGAAATTTCATGACTCTGTGTAAATATAATTTCTAAAGCAAATAAACTTTTATTTCAAAATATACTTTCATTAACTGGTTATATCTGGTCTTGTAACCAAACGTCCATATGTTCGTTCGTATTAGCACAAGAAAGGAATCCCTTTCTGGTTCCTTTGAGATGATTTTTTTATCGATGCTAAAATTTATGTTTCGATAACTACTTTTGGTTCTTTACGATATTCGTCGGTGGGCGAATTATTGATACTCATTTTCGAATGTGTTTATAGAATCGTGTTTTCTTCATTCTGTCGAATCCACGGTTATGGCAGCCCTACACTGTCTGATAAGTGATGTTGGAATTGTATTCATGAAATTTTCGAAAGGTCCAATTATGGGATCAAATGGGTGATGTTACGTAACTAGGGTAAAATAACTTCGGTCCAAAGGAAGGTGGATTTCTCGATTAAGTATAATGTGGTAAAAAGTTTTTTCTAGCAGTCTCACAATAATCATTTAGTTGTTAAATAAATGTATTAAAACATATTTTATTGGTTTTCAACGTCCACCAGACATTTGGTGCATAACAGTCACGTCATTACAAACTCTGGAGTGTCTACTTATTGGTATTGAGGAATCAAATTTTCTGTTCAACACAAAGGTTGTGACCTTTTTAACTGAAAATCATGTACTTATGTTATCGCGGGCTTTGAACCATCATGGACGAGGTTGTGGAACAAAATGACATTTACTGTTTATCGTCGAAATAAATTTTGAATTATAGTTACCACCAGTAAGCAACCATTTTGACTGATATACTTTCAAAGGAGTTAAAATTTTGAGAAATCCATTATTTATTTTCTGTTAAGGATTGATTCCATTTTAATTACAACATAGCAATGTCGCGTACACCATAAACTAATAAGTTAAATCTGTGCCCTATGTGGTTATATTGTGTTCTCCATTTAAATCTCAAAATTCTCATGATTTCTTTGTCATTATGACCTGCGATGATGATATCATTGATATAACAGATTCAAAATTACACGTCTTGTATGTATCTCCCCGGCTAACCTTAACGATCGACGGTACATATTAGACTTCAAAGGTACGGTTTGATATCGTTGTAATTTCTGACGAGAGCTCATCCAATGGGATCTGTAAATACCCGTCTTAGTGTTAAATTGCTGGAAAATGTTTAAATCCTTTAATTTTATCCATAATATCATCACAAAATTTGAAATGATATTGCAAGTAATTCATTGCTTATTTTGCATTTATTTAAATCCACACTAAATCAAATTTCTCTATTTAACTCGAAAACGTTAACCGCGGTAAATCCATCCTGATTTACACGAGATACCTTTACTCTTTCAAAAATTCCTTCAGAAAATAATCTAGACAACTCAATTTTTCTGTGATGCATCCAAATATTCTAAAGTAATATTTTTGCATGTGTTTTCTTCAAATGAATGGAAGTATAATTTTTTCCAACTTACTTTAAGTTTGTTACGAATAACTTTTCGTTGTGTTAAATTCTATTTAAAACATGTTCATTTATGCGTTCTTGTTTCGGGTGTTGATTCTTTTAGTTTATGTTGACCCAAAATTTATGACTCAGATTGGATCGCATGATTGGCTCTTTATCAAATATGGTTATCGCTAAATGACGTCCATATGCATCTTCTTTCAAGTGTAGCATTAATTTGTGGAAACTCTTGTTCTTATTCCCTTTCTCGGATAAGCCGTTTTATGGCCTTTCGTTTTCAAGTTAAGTTCACGAATTTAGTCCAAAATATGTTGACTTAGATATGACTAATCGTTCTCCTGTTCCGAGCCAATAGTTTTCAGGTATTTTCAAGAAGCAAATCGATGTAATGTTTCAAATATGTGACCCTTTTTCTAAATATCCGTTTCTAAGAGTTTTACTTAAATTTGCTGCATCATTAAGGACTTGTACAGACTTTGAAAGTTTGTGTGATTGTTAGTGTTCATGGAAAACTTTCCAAAGATTCCACTAATTTCTTTCCTTATATCAATAGCTAACCTTTTTTGAGATTCTTCAAGATATGCGTCTACGTCCTTTTAAAAAGTTAGCTTCTAACCAGAATATGATGCATTGGTATACTCATACTTGTGCGAGATGATTTTGTAAAAATCATCATTTTACCAAATTTCCTGTGTATTTTCAAACTTTTCATTTGATAGTTCTTATTGGTGTTTTTTAAAGGTGAAAATTTCAAGAATCAATTTTAAATTTTAACATTCAACATTTTTTATTCATAAATCAAGCATCATACCATTCGGACCTGGGAATTTGGACCTCATAACAAACTATAGCGCCAATTTTAACGCTAATGGTACAATTAAACTCTTTTCGTTCTGTTCGAAACTTTAAATTTCTCAATAATAATTATTTACTGAGATCTAGATTAAGATAACGTATAAATTCTTCAAAACTATTCGCCGAAATGTAACGAGAAGTTTTTCATACAAACAATTATAATTATAAAGTGTTCTACTTACTCGGCCACAAACTATTTGATAACAAACACTTCTCTTTCGCCAAAGTAATCTTGTTAAATAACCAATGGAACGAGTGATATATAAACACTGAAATTCTTCTTGTAATGAGATGCAGGTACTCCAGAGGAAACTATTAGCATCATTACGCAGTATTTAAACTTGAAACATCAAACAAAAGAAAAACTCTAAATAACCTTTTTATTGTCACGTTACACTTTAGGAACCATCATAAGACAGAAATACCAACTAAAAGAATTGTAATGAACAGGATCTGAAAAATAAACAAATTAAACATAAAACTGTTCAGCTCGTCTAGGTTAACCATAAAAATATCCAATCGTTTAAAAAAGAAGTGAGACTATCAACGAAAAACAGAACATGCAAATGGAGTCAAGTAAGATTATTTCCATAAAAAATTATGAATTAGTCATCAACTGTAAAATAATATGAACTAAGAAGATTTTTGAGACATATTCATCAAGTTATTTCATTTTAAACAAGTCAAAGATTAAGAATATTTTATTTCAAAATATGTTAGTAATTTTTTGAATTTTTATTTCTTATAAAAAATCATTTAGAAACTACAAAATCTAATGAACTAAAACAGTTAAGATAAAATAAGAAAGAATAGCAACACGACAATAAACTAAACACATAAAAACTATTCATTTCAACAAATACATTCAAGAAATAACTAACTAAAGTCATTTTTTAGTTATTGCTACCTTTTAAGATGATTGTTATGTATTTTCTACAATTTAATTTTAACATTAGATGAAAATCAAGATATGATTTCCACACGTGCACAAAACACAGTAGTTATATTTTAAGACTTGGATTACAACATATCAAAGAGAGATGATATTTTTCCCATCTTAGGAAATTGTATGAATGTTAATTCTTTTTAACTTATAGAATCGATGAATTTATAAAACTCAAATTTATTTGGTTCAAATACTTTAATTATAAACATTCAAAGATCACTTTTTGTAAAGAGTTAATTTATGAAGTTTCTTGATTTAGTTACCAACTTCATTATTGTAACTAATATAACTTTTCTGAAGATGTAAACTGTGTTTGGATATTGGTTTCTTGCGCAACTTCTGATGTTTATAACTCGCTTTAAACACGGAATGAAAGAAATATATGTTATAATTGGTACGGTTTAAAGATTATAAATTTAATTCATCATTTAACTTTTAATAAATATTTTTACGAGACACGACTCTGAAAGTGACTTAAATCCAATTGCTCACCCTTGATTCTATCATATGTTTTTTCAATGCATTTTAAATTACCAACGAGGAACGACTCTATATTATAACACACAAACTCTTCAAAAACTATCCTAGATTTTTTGAAAAATCAAAACAGTATCTACAGTGAACTCAAGCCTTTAGATTCGATTTTTAGAAATAAATAAACGCTTCAATAAACTAAAATAACGACTCATGTACGAAAATAAACAAAACATAATCAAAATATTTAAAGCATTGCTAGAGACGTCATGTGGTAAAACAAAGAAGAGTTTAAGCTTGTATGATGGCTGGGTAGTAAGATTCCACACCATTACACCTATTCTATTCTAAATATAAAAGAAACATGATTTATGAATTATAATGTGCATAAAAGCTGAATATACCTATTATAATATATTTTGTTTATAGATAAGGACAACGATATCCTTAAATAATTCAACATGAATAATTCTGAATAGAAGAATGAAAGACTCAAGATTCTAGACGTAATAGACCATATAGGTAGCAAAGCTGAGTATTATTATGAACTGCTATCTTTAAATTTTATATAGTCAATATAATATGCAATTCTTTTAGTTTTCAAGTGTTCTACAGATATAAATTTATTTAATTTCAATTATATAACAAGTTAGAAAATTCACATCATCTAGCGAATGCTCAGACGAAAATTACTGTCAAATTGCACGCAAAGGCTCAGTTCATGGTTTTAATAATTTATTTAAATTTGACATAATTTGATGAAGTCATGAAAAACAAAGGCTCATTCGTTAAAACATGTCCAAACACTTGAAGAATCTTCATTTGATACTTCATTCATAATTTTACAAAATTGACGAAATTCGTAAATAATCAAAAATTGTTGACTGGTAGCGTATTTTCTCTAAATATTTGAAAATTTTAACACTTAAGATAAAAGACGAACGCTTCCTTCAATATACTCGTTATCTAGCTTTTTCTTGATTTTTGACGGTTTATTGTAAGATATCGATTTTTAAAAAGTCCTTCGATGCTTGGGGTGTTTGAGCAACACTACAAAATGAATCTTAGAAAATTGTAAAATTTTATTAATTTGTGAATAAACTCATATTTCTAATTTTAGATTTTATTTATTCCAGCATATAGAATTGTTTATTGTATCTGTCAGTTAACATGAATTGAACTTTTGCTATGGATTAATTAATTAAAGCACGATTTTGAAAAAGCTGAAAAATTCTCATTTTTATCCAAAATTTAAAATACATTTGATCAAAGACGAAAAAATATCTGGGGTTCCGATTTAATTCTTCAAAAATAAATAAATTTATACAAAACCGACTCAAACTCGTATGTTGGACGAGGAATATAAAGTGTACAAATGTTTTATCAGATCAAGTTATTGAAAAATCTTTTCTGAATGTGATATTTTCTCATTTTAAAATATTTGAAAGCCCTTTGTAAATAAACGATACTTTGTACGTTCAAAGTTGGGGTTCATAAATATGGTGACACTAAATCGTTATCAAATCTAGATTTTTTATGGATCTTAGAATATGATAACATGATCGGATAATTAAATCCACAAAATTAAAATTTATAAAAACGCTTAAGTGTGTGAAAGAATATTCAGCATTTTGATAAATCGGATTTTAATAATCTAAAACATTGAGTTTGTTGCGCGTGTCGAAAATGTCATGCTTCAATGGCGGACTGAATGAACTCGTTAACATACTAGGCGGCAACAAAGCGTAAATTTAACAAAATGAGCATAAAACCCTGAAAGTTGAATGACTTAAAAATATCAAACGATTTGGGGTTCATTAATCAAACAAATGTTTACAGATAACTGGAGAATTGAAGCGGATGGTAGAAAATATAATATAAATACATAAACAGGAGGGTTTACGGGCGTAAATATAGAAAACGAAGAATAATCTCTAAAAAAATTAAATTTTATGTTTATAAGATGTATTGCAAACCACCATGAAGGCAGAATTAAAAAGAGTTTATATAAACAAGCTAATTAGTTTTACACACTAAAATAATGCATAGTTAAGAATAAAAAATAGGATCTTTCAAAAAAAGTTGATAATAAGATATCTATCTTTACCTTTTCAAAGGTGAAATTTAATATTTAGGCATCGGCCATGGGACCAAGGATACTATTTTACAATTTAATTCTGACTTATACTCAACTATAAGAGGTAAAAGTTTTAAAGATGAGATATCGCGCGTGCCATTTAAAGAATTAATTCTACATTTAATTGAAGCTACAGGAGGAATCAGTCTTAAAAATTGAAAAATCGATCTAGAATTAAAATTTTATCCAAGGATTGAACAAGTTACATTGAGTAATTTTTTATACCTGTAAAATTCAATCTTAGTAAGATCAAAATTTCTCAGATTTGTTATGTTGAATTATTTTCAAGTCTAGTCGGTTTTTTCAAAAATACATTATTGAGAAAATACTGTAATTATTTAATTATACAAGAATTATAAAAGTGTGAATACATGCGAAGGATGCTAAATGTTAAATCCTTTGCTGAAATAGGTTATTAAAATTTTAATACTTGATAATCTAAATAAGTTTTATCCATAATGTTACTTGTGGAATGTTGGAAGATTTTTGTCGTGTTAATTACAAAATCTATCCTTTTATCATAAGATAAATTGGTTTTTATTATTGAATAATTAAAGTAAATTTTACGATTAATTATATGGAGATTACACGTGCTCTTCTAATTAAACATAAGTTATTTATTACGCGCAAGTGATATTGTGTTCTCATACAACTTTCAAGGCAAAAATAAAGAAATTAAATAATATTCTATTTTCTTTTAGTTAATTTTTTAAAGCAATTTTATCTGATTTTGCATGTTTAATTTATATAAATGTTGAATTTTTTATTCATTCCTTTACGTTTAGAACATAAAAATAAAACTTTAAAACTTTTATCTCAATAATAGTGTCATAAAATGAGTGAATTTTGGAGAGTGAGTCATGTAAATGTTAAAAAAATGTTATCCATAAATTTGTGTTTGTCTCTGATATAACGGATTCTACAGCTAGATGGATCCCATTAATAAAAAATCAAAAATTCAAAACAAGTTTCAGGCTTTTGTCTCATTGATAGTAAACGTTTAAATGGCCCAACATTGGATTTTAACAATTAACACCCGCGTGATTGCATATTGAAAGATCAACAATAGATTATGTAAAGCTAAATTAAATTACTTTAAATTAGGAAAGTAAAATAATGATCAGACAAATGAAAAAATCTCCCTTGTAATTACATCTTCGTTGTTTTCTAATGAAATTCTTAGTGGATAAATTAAAATAAAATAAAAAGGTTAAAAAAGAGAAAAATATGTAACTTTCTTTGGAGGATACCTTCTGTTAGGATACGATTACAATAATTGGTCATTAAAATCTGAAATTAGCGGCGACACGGTTAATGATGCTCTACCTAGTCAGTAAGTGGTTGCTTCAAACTTAGACTTCTTTTTATTGTTGGCAACTTCCATATCGATAAATGTGGATTATAATAATGGAGATACACATCTTCGACTCTACTTGTTCGGAAAGTTTGAAATAACATGCGACAAGGTTTTGGTATATTCTAACTGAAGGCGATTCATGCGGCACTTATTGAAGACCCTGTCGAACAAATTTCCCTTGTCGAAATAGATTCCTTTAAATTGTTGTCTTTTTATTTTGGAAGAAGTTCGCATGGAGAGACGTCCCAACTGTTTTTCTCCTTTGATGTATCGAACGTAGTCACGATCAAAAAAATTGGCTTGGTTTACAATGTTCCATCCGAGGCAGGGGTCGTTTTACCGCCCGGTATAGCCGTACTTTTATTCAGGTGTTTATGACATCGAGACGCCTGAATTAAATTACACAATGGATAAGCACGGTGCCTTCGATTGTACGTCTCGTCAAGCTTTCCAGCTGACAATTAAAGGGATACCAAAAGAGCGTTGCCGAGCTCTTTTAGAAATTATGGAATTTACGTTTATATATGATACCAGAAAGAAACAAACTTCAGGTATTTTTTTTGAAAAAATAAGTACAATACTGTAAAGGCCCCTGTTTGCGAATTTGACCGCTCTTTCTTCAAATGTTAATTCTCAGTCGGATTCCTTGAAGGTTTCATCAAATAACGTGGGAATTACAATTTCGATTGGCGCTGTCATTCTTCTGGTTGTGATAGCTTTCATCATCCTTACTGTTACGAGAAGAAGATCCTTACAAAAAAGATATCAACAATTGACCTTCCCTCAATAGACCAAGAAACTCATTAAAATTCAAAACAAAAATTCTATCTCACATTTATTTATTTTCAGGTTTTTCCAAGTTAAGTTAGTCCTAAACCTCTTTGAACTCTTTCCTGATTAATGTTGCATACAATTCACTTGAAGACAATTTTGGTGTAAGTCGGGTAGGTTACTTATTTTTCACATAAGTACGAGCATTCTTGTTTTGTCGTGAAATCTCAGAAAACTCATAAAAATTCTTAACAGGGGCTATTGGTACATTATTATGTAGTTATAAGGAAAAAATGGATTATTTTTTTCAAATGAAAATTCTTTGAACATTTTTAACGTAGAATTTTTTCGTTAGATTTTTAATCCCATTTCGAGTCAAGATCGAATCTTTTCCTCTGTTACTTAGATTCACCATTAACTTGGAATCAAAAGTAGATTTTCTATTAAGTTTAAATTCTGTATTTCTTGTGATAATTCAAAATTGTAATTAATTATGTAGACCACTTCATATCATTTAATTAACGAACCTGAACAAAAATTTGACAAAAAAGATTTGATATACCCAGAAAAATTATTTTCCGCATTTTAATTCTGGAACTGTTCCTTTTTGCCATTTTTACACGAGACTAACCGAAGCCACGAACATCGAAGAATTCAAACTGCTTTTTATAATTCATTGATACCATGGATATTTAGTTTAAAATTTTCAAATTCACATCGAAATTGGTATTAGTTTATACTCCCATTAAAGTTTTGCCAGAACATGATATAATTGTTAAAAATCATAAAAGGCATTTTCGAATATCGTTGTATGTTAGATCCCATCTCTCCTATACTTTGCAATGTAAACACGTGTTTAGATCTTTTTTCACAATTTAAACGTTTTATAAATTCTAAACTCTCCAATAAACATTTGAATTGTTATCAAAGGTTTGCTTTAATTGATAATTATGCAGTTATTGATTGAAGGACAACGAATTCTTCATACATGATGAAATTATCATAGCTTCTTATCTTAAAACAAGATTATTACCTTAAATAGTTATTGTTTGATATTTTAATAAAGTATAGTGTTTTAACGGATTGCAGCTCGGCTTAGGTATATCACAACATGCAAAACAATGTTAAATATGTATCTTCTTCTGAAATGTAAGAAAAGAGATAAATTTAATTTTTTGATGTTGTTAAAAATATAATATTGTCCGACGAATATTGGATATTTCAAAGTATAAAAGTGTTTTTCTTTATTTTATGTTTAAATAAATCCTAATATCTCTATAACTTATGCCTAGAATTTCGTCATTAAATTTTTAAGTTATAAAACAATAGATATTTATATTATGTTAATAAGTTTTACAACTGAATTTTCCATGGATTTATAAAATAATGAGGATTTATGTTTTAATCATTACCCAAAACAAATATTTACAATCTAATAAGATTAATGGGCAAATATTTTGACAAACCATAACATATTCTACAAATTTAAAACATGCAATTTTTGCCATTTTAAAAATGTAGAATTTTTTAAAGAAGTCGATTTTTGCCATATTCAGGCGTGCGGGCGTGCATAATAAAGATTTAACAGAAAGTACATATTTTTATTCGAATAGCATTCAGCCAAACGTTAAAAACGACGTAATTATGGATACTTAGAACTTCATGAAATATTTTCAATTAATTTTCTCATTTTTATTTTCAGTGTTTAAAATGATCAATACATTAATTTTAACATCAAAATCAGTGAAAAACGAATATCCTGTCTGTTTGATAAATTAAAAATTGTTGTGATTTTGCGCAGTTATAAGCAGTTTGATTTTAGCGAGAGATATGGTTTTACTTCCGATCTCCAACATCAAACAGAATAGTATTTCCCTACGACCTGAAAGAAGAAATTTAGTGTTTATTGTATGCTCTCCAAGGAGCAGTGCATACTTGGGGTTAAGGTCACCTTGTACTCTATGTCAAATTAGACCACCTTTCTCGGACACGTATCATTAAGTATTATCATAAATAAGAACTTACTCAACTTTTCCGACAGTCTTTCCACCATTAGGGACTGCCTTACCTCAACGACATCATTTCTTTTTTACAATAACTCCCATTAATGCCACTCACATTTGACTTCTTCTTTTTATATGTGTTCATATGAGATAATCTTAATATTTGTTACATAAGACATGATGGTCAAAAGTTGTTTTTAACCAATAAAGGTTTACAGCTTTAAGTGCCCTTTAAAGCTTATATGAATCATTTGAAAATATAAACGCCCATATTTTAAATTCCTTCCAGATTCGGGCATCAAAACCATGGATAAAACGTTTGACAACAAAAGGAAGGAAACAATACAAAAATAAAACTCTGAAGCAGAATTATTGTAGATTATCAAAAAACCTAGAGGGTGAATTTGATGGTTTCTCTAAACCTCTATTTGGATTAAGGTGAAGATCTCCTCTCACAAAATCCATTTGAGAAAAATCGCATTGCTTTGAAAGATATAACCTAATACAACATATAAAAATGAAAGAATTCTCTTAAGTGTTCATGACATCGAATAACCTTTCATCATCTCTGTGAACCTTGTCATTGTATTCCACAAAGAACAAATATTTAAAGTAGTTGCTTCACAGTTCTAAATATATATGCCTTATAAACTCTTCTTTGTCCTGTTTAAATTTATTTCTGTCTAATACCTTTATGTCTTCTGAAATGTGTTATTATTTGCAACCCTATGAAAACTTATTTTGTGCCGGTGGTTTTAGTTGCTAAAATATTGAGTTTTTAGCGTGGGAAACTAATCGGTGGTTAATAATGACATGTTCGCCGTTTCATCCATAAAAATAAAATCATTGACGTGTTGAATAAAAACACAGTTCTGAACTCATTAAATGTTAAATGTTTTGGTAATCTGTAATATAACTAATTTGCATGTATATGTTAATAATATGAAACTTACTATGAAAATCGATGTTGAACTCTTGAGAAATTATATATTTTATTTAACTTTACCAAATGTTGTTTACCGCCACTCATATAGGCATCCATCAAATAATTAATCGTGGCGGAGATAACCAAAAGCCGATACATTAGATACGAGTTAGGTTCTCTTTGATAATTTTAGTTTTTGAGATATTTTTTATCAGAAACCAAGATACGAAAAAAATTCATGAAAAAATATATAGACACTAATTATTCAAACTCCAATATTTTATACCATATGTGGGAACAAACTAAAACGAAAATTTTTTTACGTTTGTTAAAATTAAGGATTATTTAAACAAAATACGTTCTCAATTTAAAATAAAGCTTGAGGAACAAAATATACCCACTCAATAAACTAATAAAATTGAGGTTGTTGCCGTTGAAAATAGGTCATACTTCGCTGGTAGTGTATATCCGCAGTAATTATATACAAAAATAAACCTATTTTAATTACACCACACAGCAAATTGTTTAAAGCTCCAAATAAAAGTATCTAAATGCGAATGTAGGAGCATAAATAACTTTGGGTCAATAGACAGCATGAAATATGTCGAAACTCACTTCAAAAATCATATCAGTTTTCATCAGATATTTTAACTTACTTTTCCTGAAATAATTTTTTTTGAATAAAATACTTAGAAAATGATCCAAACATGACTAACGTTATTCACTGAAATATAAAATTTCGTTTTGTTTTTATGCAAAGATGTTTTTGGATATCTCTGAGATTTCGAATAACCTGAAGTAGATTTAATGTTTATAGCCGTTAATCGTGATCAACTTTTTATCACGAGGATCGATAATGGCTCCTGTTTTTCGAATGTATTTTTTACTCTTGAATTAATTCGATTGAAGAACTATTTCGGCTTTTGTAAAATACCTAATCAAGTGTTTTTATACGTAATCATACAATTTTAAGTTTGAAAATCGTATATAAGCCTAACGCAAATTCAACTTAATTGTAAAATCGTTTCTACGTGAGTTTCTCAAATCATTTCCGAGTTATATGCAATTTTAAGATGAATTATTTCAAACATTCTGCTTAAATGTTTGTCACTCACCCTGATTTAAATAAAAAAAGAATTTGATGACGTACATAATAAAAAAGGAAAGAAAACCTATCATTGATGGTTTACTCTTGAAAAGCTCTGAAATATATAACGTGGGAAGAGGAGTTTACCCTATACATAAATGCTCGACTTCTGAGGAGATAAAAACAACAAGTTGTATTTCTTCACAAATTATAAATTTAGTTTAACTAAATTTATAAGTTATAATTTGACAAGAAAATTCAATTTGAAATAAAACCAAATATAATGGAGTCGACCAAAAAAGTTATTTTCGAAAGACTATAAGATTCATATTCTCATTTTCCTTCAATAATACAGTGATGCAACACAACTGTAAATTGATTATTCAGATAGATTCTCATCTTGAGGCGTTAAGATGATGAATAAAGTACAGATTTACGAGGTATAAAGTAAAATACAATGTTTGTCTCTCATCCCTTATGGATACGGCATATAGATGGACATCTAGAAGAGTAATGATAATGAATAGTGCATAGACGGTTATTATGCTTGGAAATAAACTGCTTCAGTGAAAAAAGCGTTGGAATTCAGATAATCAATCTCTTAGAAATCCATTTTTCTTAATTTGGAAATAGTGGAACTTTTAAAATTTCTAAAATAAAAAAGTTAAAAATTCACTATATCTGGATGATTTTCGAATACATATGGTATGCTAAACTAATGACGCCCTCATAGACTCAAAAAATTCTCACCTTTTAGATTTTCGCATCTATGAAAATCGTTTCAACAGTTTTTCGTGTCTCATGATCGTTTGAGAGACATATTATTTATACAGAGAATCAGGATTTTATGCCTCCTTTAGCGTACTAATTATCAAAAAGTGACAAACCACACCATCACCATAGAGTAAAAAATAAATATTCGATCTAATAGCCAATAAATTGACCGTTCCTTTAAACATATAGATTCCCCACAAGAAATTAAAACCCAAGGAGTCATCTCATTTAAAAATTGGGCACCTCTGTCGTATCATACATGAATGTTTTAAAGATCATTATAAAAATATCAGCTATCCTCACTATATTATTTAACAATGATTTTACCTTTTCTTTAAATAGTCTCTCAAAAATTGTTCAAGTCAATATACCACGTGTACAAATATTGTATCCTACAGGACTCGGAATGAAGTTTGAGGGTGAACAACTAGTTTAATAAAAAAGGTGTATTTCTGAAAATATTAACATTGGTAAAGTTCGATGGCTGTTTCTTTTAAAATATCTATAGATTTCAAACATAGTAAGTTTAGTTTGATATAACAGTGTTAAGGGATGTAATTGTTTCCCTTTAAAGTCGATATATCAAAATGGGATATATTTTAAAAGAGCTGTTGAGTATAAGAGTTATTTAAATTTTTAAATGCGTAATTTAAGATTTTAGATGATATGTTTTCACATGAAAACTAGAATACTCGCGAAAATTGAAAAGACCTCTTAAGATTAAGGTCTTATCTCGAATGATAACATAAATATTTAATATGACATAAAACCACAATTCCCTTTTTTTGAGTTTATCTACTTTAAATATAAGACAAAATAAATTCATGAACACTAACAAATCAATCAATAATAACTTAAAATTAAAGCGCCTTCTTCTTTATTGTTTGAAAAAGATGTCTTAACCATTCAGTACTTTTTCAAATGGAGTTACACCTATTCATACAATCTGGTTAGAGTATGTATTTATCTGTTCTTCATTTGATAGACCAGTGCAATATATATAAAAAGACCAGTAAAAAAATAAATACTCACAAATTTAAAAAGTAAAATGTGATTTTATGTAAAGTTTGTTTTACTTACACATGCTATCAACCAAAAATTTTCTCTGTAAAATAAAAAAGTTGAAAAGATAAAAATCGAGGAGATTTTTAGTTAAACCATTTATCAATGTTTTTTTCAAAATATTTTAGTTTAACACTACAAAGCTCTGTTTCTGTGTGACAAAATAAACTACTTTTCGACTATAAATTTGCATCTTCTGATATTTTGTAAGGTAAATTAAAATTTTTAACTTCTGAACCAGTTGAAATAACAATAATAATTAAAAGAACTACTGACTAATTTGGTTAAAGTTTTTTGATAATTCATAAAATATTTAAATTTAGTTAACCAAATACACTTCAAAATAAAATTATTGATGATATTTAAATTTGAGATGAATTTATTTCGTGTATGAAAATCTCAAAGAAAATAAAATTCCCTGTTTATCGTAAAAATTAACTCGATTAAATCAACCAAAATACTCACTACTACTTAATTTCTAGTTTTCAATTGTTTCACATACTGACGTTCTGACTGACACTCAAGATTTTCACAAATTTGTTGTAAAACTTTATTTTCATTCAATTCCTTAAAATTTAAGTTTTGTTTACGCGTGCGCAAACAAATTACAACTCATATTGATTCTGGATCAAATGATTTTCTCATTTTTGTATTTTTAACATTTTATAATATTTGATAAAAATTTTTGAATTAATCAAAGTCAATCTCTTAATCCATAAAATTTAAAATTATGAAAAATATTCTTTCCTTTATCTCAAAAGCTTCTACCATATCTCACCAAATGTGAAAATACGTTTTTGTACATGAACTAAAAAAATTAAATAATTTTCTAAATTTTCAAACTGTTTTTTGTTTAATTTTATCACTGGTTATCTCACCGACGCCTGTGTCAATATTCCAAATTTATATTTTGTTTTGATTTCAACATCATTTTTTCAATTAATTTAAAAAATGTATAAAGCATGAAACATCTTATTCTTTTGTTCAATTATAAACTGGATTTAAATATCTAATATATTAATTTTTTTATCACTTTATATTTAAACGCGAATATAGCCTTTTCATGTATTTTCAAATAATATTCAAAATTTTTATTCACTTTTGATAAAATCAAAATATAATGCGTGAAGTATATTTTAGTTATCGTAAAGCTTTAGAACCTTTAAGAAATTTGACAAATGTAAAACTATAAAAATTATTAAATTTATGCGAAACTCGGGGCAAAAATTTTATTCATTTTTAATTTACATTCCATTTGATATTTGTACATCGAGGAATTATTTTTTTCATTAACTTTCAGAAATTTATGATAAAAACGGGTAAATATTTTAAATAATATACATTCGAACTTTTTCGAATGTAAAATGAAGGTAAATCGTCAATTAGAAATATTTCCTCATGGTATGCTTTTTTTGTTGAGTAAAAGAAGTGAAAACCTATCCTGGCTTCTTTAGAGGAAAGTTTTCGTTCATTTTACATTTTTGGGGGTCGCTCTGCTGAATAGATTAAACCGTTCAGCTCTTTACCCCTTTGGACACTCTCGCCTAGCAGTATATAAAGATAGTTTTGGGTTATGTTTGACTCACCCACGAAAAACCTCACCCTATCTTCCCCCTTTAGGGTGAAATACCCTCTGCGGAAGTGATTCTCGAGTAATCTATGGCGTAAATTGATATCACGCAATGATGGTATTTACCCATACTTCCAGTTTTAATAAATCAAATTCATGTTAAATTGCATCAGGATAAAATTTATGTGATATATATTCATAAACAAGACGTAGTCAACTTTAGGAGATAAATATTTTTATTTTATGAATAATATTTAAATCATGTTTTTAAAATTCCTAAACTTTTTATTAAATTACCACAAATAAGAATAAATGAGAAATGTTCACATTTAACAGAAAAGTGGATTTATGAACATCGATGAATTTAAACTATTTATGAGGGAAATTTGTGATTTTAAAGATTATCAAATGTTAATTTATACGGTGTTCTACAACTAAATACGTTTTAACACAGGAGGAAATGAAATATAAATAATTTTAAAATGTAATTATAACATAAAATTATTTTTGATTTCTCAGTTTTACTTCGATATTTTTGAAAGTTTTTTTGATTTATCGGGAAAATAAAGTTTGAGGATCCTAAAAATCCCAACTCTTTATCTTCAATTTGTGATAAGTATTGTTTAAAATGTTATTATTTATTAAAATTCAAACATTTAAAATAAGCTCCGTTGTGAATTATATGTTCATGAAAAATTTTAAACTATCTCTGTATACAATATGAGTGGTCAGGAGATACCAAATAAGCGTTTTATTTGCTTGGGTATTGCTATTGTTTTGATGAACTATCGATTGATATATATTTAAGCATTTATAAACGATCTTCAATAAATAATAGTTACCTTTTTCATTGCTCTACTAATTTTCAGTCATGTTTAAATGTTGATTGTTTATAACAAACAATTCTGATCGTTAATTAAAATTCTATTTTTATATGGTCACTTTTTATTGGTAGAAATGTGTTCTCAGAAACTAATACAACGAAAATAAATGTTTCAATTTTATAAAAATACATGTGATATTTTTCAATTAAAAATATATTTATGGATTTTTCTTTCATATTCATGGGAATATTTTATTTTGAGACTTTGAAATGAAAATTTTTTGAAATTCAATAAGATATGGATATTTTTCATTGCACTGGTTAAAAAATACTTAAATTTTCATGATTTTTAACCAAGAGATAAAATTTTTGTCTTATATGAAATTAAACTTAAAATGTGCCTTCAGAATACCAGTTAATGAAATTTAAATTTTTTAGAATCCACAGAATTCTCCATTTTATAACTATTCATGCATATTTTCTTTTTCTTATAAATTGAGCAAACAAAAATAAATTTTTATCATCATAAATACATCCCTAGTGAAAAATTTCTCATGTAAAAGCATTCGTGCTCAAATTTTTCATCAAAATATAATAATTTGATTTTTCGATCAAAAAGCGAAAGTTTTGATTTTAAAATTTAAAAATACCAAAAAATTAACTTTGTTCGATCAATAAAAATAAACTTTCAATTGAACGTGAAGGGTTTCAATATAGCCTTCAGCCAAAAATGTCTACATCGGTTCAGAAATTAACTATTATTAATATTTACACATTAAATTCAGGATCTATTTTGAATATTAAAAAGTTAAGGGAAATTTTGTAAAAATATAAAATTATTAACTGTTATCTTTATTCTGTTTGAAATTAAGAATAAAGAAATACTGTATCAATTTACATTTGATACAGAGCGAGGATGAGTTAAACATATCGAAATTTCTCTCAAGTTAAGTTCACTCTCTTATACACCCTTAAATAAATCTTTCATTTTTATGTTCCTCCGTTGTGCTCTATACCACCTTTCGATACCATTTACAAGTGTAAACTAATAGGAACGGTTGTGTAGTGCTCTCATCCTCTCCTCGGCCAATCAGATAAAGAGCAAATGTGGGTAATTAGTTAGCTGTAAATGGTTCTTTTAATGTGAAAATGAAAATGTGAGCTACATCAGAATAAATAAATCCTCAATTTTTTTATTTGCGCATTCTACCAAAGTAAAAAAGAAAATTTGCCGTTGAGTGAAGGCGTTGTTTAAGAAGTATGCGAAAATGTAATCTGAAGAGGATGTAAGTCTCGATGGATTGTACGACTATATCATGAAATTACATTTTTGTGTTTAACCACGAACATAAAAAGGATTTTATAAACTGGATTGATTTATTAGTTTATCCTTGACATCATTAAAACTAACCATCCCTGTGATTTCATCATTTTAGACAGAGAAATTCGCCAACATTTTTAATTCGACAAAAATGCCATATTAAACTTCAATTAACTGTAAACAAACTAAACTTGGAATGTTACATATTTATCAGATAATTTAACGCTTTTGAGAAAAAATTTTCGAATTTCCTCCTTTACGGTTTTGCGTTTTTTAGTTCACAGTTTTAGTTTAACGACAAAATTTATGACATTAATGAAATCGAATATTCATTTATGTAAAATAGAGTATATTTTAAAATCGCTGTTGTAATCGTATTTAATTAAAAGTTATTTTCGAAATGTAATATCTGATGCTTTGATAATTTTAGTTTAAGCAAAGATTAATCATATCTGTTAGTGCGTGTTTTGAAAAAATATTAACTGTATGAAAACTTCTGCGGGGTTCTGGTTCCAAGGTTTTGGGTGGTCAGCGCCTTTCCTTAAGTTAGGGAAGCTCAACAAGTAAACCTTTGAAATTCTCTGGTGTCGGCAATTGTGGGATTATAACAGGCATAAAAATTATCACTATCTCGTCACCAGCTAAGAAAACATAAACTCGAACTCGTCGGTTCTTTTGGAAGCAATGAGGTTGTTAATATCTTCTTTGATCTTTTTTTGTAAATATAATCTGTTGGTTAAAATTTTAGGAAACGGTCCAAGAAGTAGAATTCATAAATTTATTTTACCTTTTCGATATTTATACGTATTTCATGCTCAAGTTAAAATAAATTAGAAGCACGCCAAATTATGATGTTGAGTTTTTTATTCATTAAATTTAATTTTCTGATCTTGCTATCATGAAATTTATTTGAATTGGGATAATCTAATCCAATTTTTAACTTATATACAGAGGTAAAATGACTTAAGTCTTATTTTTTCAATTTAAAAACAAATAAAATTTTCTTAGTATCAATAAAAATGTCAACATAAAATTTGTTGCGGATTTTGTGCCAACACACATTAGAAGAACTGTCAAGCTTATGCTTATAAATTAAATATTAGAGATTATTCAATTGAACAATTTTAGTTGTTTTTTTGAGTTTTCAATGTTACTGTCACTATTATTGAAATTCATCAAAAAAGGGGTTATAAGCGGTGTTTAAAGGCCATGAGCTGTTAAAAAAATTTATCTGTTTTAAAAATGTAAATTATTTTATTGAAATTCAGGAAAGTAAAATATTTTTAAAAGTTTAAAAATTAAAAGCATAGAATTCTTTTTAAGATTTATGCAAAGGTCATTCTGATCTAACATGTCAAGAAGCTAAAGATTATTGAATTTTTTATACCATTGAGAATACTCACAAAAATATTTCAACTTTTTTTTGAGAATTATCGTGTGAATTTATTTATACATTGTTTAATACTAAGTTGTATTTCGTCGTTTTGTCATGAAACAACTACATTTACTGAGGATTTATAATAATCACTCATAGTTCCTTTAACATTATGTTTACGTTTTTCGGTTTCAAATATTTTCATATGTTATTTTCAGCACTGAAATATGATACAAAAATATTATTGACGTGAATAAATGTAGAGTAAAAATAAACTCCCTTTAATTAAGAATTAACATAATTTAACGACTTTAAGGTACTTCAAACACTTTTACCTTATAAAATGTACTTTAATGTATTTTTAAGTGTGATTATATTTGAAAAATAGGCACTACTTGATTCTAAGCCATTATTCATCAGCAATATTGATAAATTTGAAAATGCCGACTAATAACTTCAAACTCGTCTAAAAGAGAAAACCTCAGTGTGGTTTTTATTTTCACACGATTTGTTAAAACTAAATTTAAGTTTTTTTAGTGCGCACTCTCCACTCAACCCTGTACAAAAATGAGTACAAGAAAATGTGAACAATCGTAAAATATTTTAGCTCAAGATTTTTAAGTTTTGAATTTAAATATGTCACGCGTATTTTTGATAATATGAGTTGCATTAATACAAATTCTGGTCAAAGTCTGACATTCTTTTTATAATATCAAAAATAATGGAGGTATTTTGTTTTAAACATGAATAACATAATCTAAATGGTTAGCAAATTAATCAAATTCTATAAAATATTATATTTGGGAGAAATGATGGTTTGCAGAAAGGCTTTGATACAAGAATACCCAAATGGATCAGTGTATATAATATCGTGCCCACATACTATTGAATAATGGTTCTCAAATTAAATTATCCTGAAATTTACAGTATTTTTATCCTGGAAATATTTTCAGACATGTCTACGACATATACATTATAATCAAGCATCCAAAACTATCTTGATTGAATTACCATCATAATTTTTAACATAATTAGCTAAAAGTCAGAAAATAAGTTGATTAATTCAACGTTTATAAAAAAACTCAGTCAAATAAAAGTTTCAAAGTTTCTTAAATTATCAAGACTTTGCGATAAAAACTCTCTCTGATATCGTGTGGTGATAAATGAAAAGTATACAGAGTTCATTTCTGTTCAATTTTCTTCTTTTTTCAAATCTTCTAAATTTTTAAAATTAATAGCAAGACAATTGATTTTGATAATTGAAATATTTCACAAAAGGCTTCACAATTTTAAATGAAAAATAGTGTTTTGTAAGAAAAATCTTACGGATTACGAAGACAACTTGATCGTTTATGAGCTTTAAAAATTCAGAAATGTAAAAAAGCTCAGCAATGAGGATATTTTTGTCTCTTGTATAAGAAAAAATTGTTTCAAGTTTTTCACGCCAAAGGATTTTAATTTTATCGTCTTATAGATCGAATAAAAGATACGAACTATCACAACTAAAAGTTATTCATCGATTACAATACTTTAGGCCAAAACACTTATATAAAGAAATCGAAACTGGTAAAATATGCGCAAAACACATGCGGAAAATCAAGAATGATATTATATAATTTTAAATTGAATATAACATGAAATACCTTGATAAAATAATTTTATTTCAATGAAAAAACGATGTAACTTACCATTTTTTGATGATAGCTAAAAATAAGAACTACCACGCCTTTCAAGTTCTTGTTAAATCCGCCGAACTTTATTATAAGTCAAGGAACCAAAAAAGCGAACTTTTCACAAGAAAAAAACAATAAAAATGTCTCAATTCTATAATACACGTGACTTCAGAATTTCAATTGTAAAAATTTAAGAAGATACTTTAAAAAATTAACAATATAGAAATAAAGCTTTAATTTTATATCTATTCTGTCAATTAAAACTCGTAAATTTACTCATATTCTTTTTATATCTTTAAAGAATTTATCATTTTGATAAGCAATAAAAAAAACAATTATAAGCAAGATAGTAATCATAAGAGCGGCTCCAACAGCCAATCAAACTGTAGGGACTTATAATCAGCTTATATTTGGAGTAAGAATATCTGGAATCTTCAATCCTTATTTTTCGAACAGGAACACCAATGATCGTCGAATCATCGTCCTCACAACTTTTCTAATTTTTATGAAACCAAATACCTTTGTGTTGTTGTTTTGTACAATCTGAAGTAAATTTAAATTCAGTAGTTTGTAAAAGAGCCTCACAAGTTCATAGGGAGAAAAATCAAATTCCAATGGAGACGTCTGAATAGATTTTCAGTGTACACATCTCCATTATTCAGTTGGTAATTTAAATCTGCGGTCTTAATGGTGTTGTAACCCAAGTATTAAAACTATTTTACCATCTAGTAAACTGTGATGTATGTATTAATTGTAACAAATCGTATTTATTCGTAATCATAATTGTTTCGTACATAACAATTGGCGACGAGTTGTTAAAATGCTTTCAAAATTCGAAGAATTTCATTTAGAAAGTGACTGGAATGAATATTTTGAAAGATTTGAAATATTCACCAGAATTAATAAAATTGAAGAGAAGAATATGACTGATCTGTTTTTAGGAGTCGTTGGTGGAAAAACCTCTTGCATTATTGAAACCCTGACAATTGGGGGAAGTCCGGCTACGATCGATATTTCCTAGAGCAAAATATTACTCGACGGATATTTCACCCCGAAGACATTGGTTATCTCGAGAGATATAACTTTATGAATATCATCTAAAATGAAGAGGAACTGCTCAAGGTTTCTGTATTACGTCTCCATAAGGCAAGCGTAAAATGCCAGTTTGGATCATTTCAAGATGATGCACTCAGAGACAAATTTATTCATGGACTGTACGATCGTTTTAAAAACATAAGGCCGAGTTTATTGGTGGAAAGAGAACTTGATTTTAAAAAGGCAGCTCAAATCAAATTAGTGGCAAAAATAAGAGTAAATATGGAGAGTGATGTCACGGTAAACTAGCTCAAGAAATTCAAGCACCAAAATCAAAGGTCACGACATTGAAAGTACTGTGGGAAATGGAATCACACAGATGAACGATGCTTTTTCAAGAGCACAAAATATCATTCATGTGGAAAGGTGGGCCATATCAAAGCTGGTTGCAAAGCAACGAAATTGGAAAGAGAATCAGTTATAAACGAGATCAATAATACAATTAATAATGTTTCTCTGTTCAATTCTTCTGTTCAGATTAATAATGTCCCCTATTAAACTAGAAAGTAATTCAGGATCACTGGTTACAATCCTGAAACTTGAGTGATTTTGAACGAATTAAGGCACCTTTCAAACCAACGACAGAGAGATTCCGAAGCTACGGTGGCCGTATAATTTACCCTCTCGGAGCGGCCAAGGTGAACGTAACCTTGAATGATTTAAAACAAAATCTGATACTATATGGCTGTGAGAATAGCACAAGCCTAATTTATCGTTATTGGATTACAGAATTGAGCCAGGAAGGAACTTTGAAAATTTGTTACAGAGAGGATAAATTCAATACTATAGCCGACGCTTTGTCCAGACTGCCTTAAACAGATAGAATAAATGATTGCGCGGATGTTGAGACAATAAATCACATTAAGAACAACATAACATGAGTAAAGAGGGAAACTCTCAGAGAAGAAACACAAAATGACAATACACTGAACAATGCTTATGATTTCATCATTAATGGTTGCCCGAATAGGAAATTTGATCAGAATATTCAAGCTTTTTACAGAAGAAGAGACGAGCTGTCAACCGTAGATGGAACCATCGTCATGAAAGATAAACTTGTAATCCCAGAAAAATTAAAAATAATATTCCTAAATCGAATGCACGAAGGTCACCTAGGAATTATAAAAACTAAATCAATAGCTCGAACGTACCTATGGTGGCCAGGTATGGACTCAGATATCGAAAATATTATATCAAGCTGTGCGAAGAGTCAATTAGAGAAACGTAAATTTCCCACGAAATCGGAAAATATTAAGTGGCCAGCCACATCCTTTCCCATGGAAAGAGTACACGTCGACTTTTGGGTCCACTCGCGTGGAAAATTATTTTGGTAATGATTGATGACATTTGTAAATGGCCAGAAGCCATCATCATGAATAGGACGTCGGCAGAAGAAACAACGAAAGTTCTCTCTGAGATTTTTAGCAGGTTGGGAATACTAAAGAAAATTGTGTCGGATAACGGTCCCCAATTTACCTCTCAAATATTTAAAGATTATGCGAAGGCGAATATATTGGCCGTGTTAAATCAGCACCTTATTACCTCTAAAATAACGGTCTAGCGGAAAAATTACCAGCCATGACATTCATCTTCAACTTATGAAATTCTTGCTAAGTTACAGATTAGCGTCCCATAGTACCACAAACAGCCACCACCTTTATTAATGTTTGGAAGACGTCTAAGATCATGGATTGATAACCTAAATTCACCTGACCGGACCATAAGTAGTAATCACTATTAGTTTAAAGAAAATGAGATGGTTCTGGCTATGGTTTATGGGAAGAAGGAAAAATGGATTCAAGGAACAATATCGAAAGT
The DNA here is from genome assembly GCA_024349245.1 of Neodontobutis hainanensis. Taxonomy (NCBI): domain Eukaryota; kingdom Metazoa; phylum Chordata; class Actinopteri; order Gobiiformes; family Odontobutidae; genus Neodontobutis; species Neodontobutis hainanensis. Next base: position 265,054 of record JALDNG010000397.1, on the reverse strand, counting down.
TATGGGACAGCTACACTATCTTGTAAAAACCGCTTTTGGTACGATTAAAAGACAAGCTGATCAAATTTTAAAATCTAAAAGGAAAATACAAGAAAATGGAGAAATAACAATTCCTCCCTTAATAATACAGGATACCTGGTCCTCCAAGAGTCAGTCTAGAAACAAACGGGCCAATCTTTCATGAACCAGAAGAGTCTATCTCTGGCAGAGAAAAAACAGATATGAGCTATATACCTTCTGGGGATGAATTATTTGAAGATACAGGCCCTGTAAGACGGTCAAGCTGAATAGCAGTAAGACCTGGGAATGTCCAAACATAATGATGGAGGTGTAGTATATGTATTAATCGTAACTAATCGTATTTAGTCGTTATCATTATTGTTTCATACATAGCAATCTCAACAAATTTTAAATTTTCGTTAATTCCACTGTGTCATGATATCATTCGCAACAAAATGAAAAAAATACGGGTCACTTAATTTGTTTATTATCACAGATAAAAACCTGAAAAGATTTATAAATAAATCCTTCAGTGAATTGAAATGCAGAATCCATGAAAACTGCCTCGGTAAAAAATTTTTGCTTCTAATGATTACATATGTACGTCAGTAGTTGATTGCATTATAAAAATTAGCTTAATCTTCATCTTAATTGAATGTTGTCTCTATCGTTCTTTGCCAGAAATTTGATATTGTCCTGCAATCGGTTGTCTAAACGTATTCTCATACCCTTATAGTTTATGTATTTTTACTTAAAATTAAACAGTTTTCTCGGTTTAGATCAATGCTTCACCTTTAAAGAACGTCGTTTTCCTGAATTATTCATCAAAATATGGATTTTGGCTTTATTTTTAAAAAAGTTAAATACAACTAGCCATTCATTTTCCATCAATTTACACCTTGTTGATTTTTGGAAAGTTGGTCCACTTAGATGTGTGTGAAGAAAATAATTATCCAAAAATAAAATATATTGGTCTCAACTACCTAAATCAAAGTTGAATTGATTTCAAAGAGTTTTTGAAGTTTCTATTTTCTCTCTTTCTTCCATATTATCAACCTGAAAGAGGATTTTCCAAATCTCTTAACCTCACACAGTAATATACTGTAAAATGATATGAAAAAATTTTAATTTTATGTCCTGACAAAAATTTATGTGTTGGGCAGTTCCCTTTAACGGAATCAAAGATTCCTCAGCGCCTTCATATTGATTCTTGCCTGTTTATTAGTTTACATGTAAGGTATAAGTGTGCATACATAATGCAGAAATTCACTTTTTATGGTTTCCAAGGTTTCTGAAAATATCAATTCTTCGAAAACAGTGTTCATTTTCGTTTGAGCTTTCAAAATTTTGACTTAATGCTTTGAGATGCAATAATGTTCCATCCATATAATCATGATATTATCAATTATACTATTTTTTCATTCATGGTCAGGTATTACAATACCTATATAAATACGTTTGTCGTTCTCATGATTTGCAGTTAATAATATTATAAATTTATTTTCCATCAAAACCACGGTAGCCAGAAATGATCGAATATATTTGATAATTTTTATTCTTGATTAATGATTAAAATTGTTCCAAGTTACGATGTAATTTAGTTAATATCATAAAGACATCTCTAAAAAATTTTAATGGCATGTAAAGCAGCACGTTTCAATGTTGGAAAACTAAAAGGCCTTTATCTATTGGTTGCAAAAACTCAAGCGCGAGCCAAACTGACATCGTTTTCCTTGGTTTTTGAAGATGGCTAACCTTCAGTTGAAAGTGTTCATTTTATGAAAACTTCTTATTAGCTAATTTTTATGTAAGGAAAAAATAGACTTGTTGAGACTTTCAGGGAAATAACTACATTAATATTTATAAAATCAAATATGTTCAAAAATCGCCGAAAAATGAATCAAGTGAATTCTCGTTCATGTCTAACTTACTTCCAATATTCGTTTTAATCATGTTTAATACACCATTTCATAAAAATAAAACCGAAATAAGAATGTCTGTGAAGTCGTATGTATGGTTTAAAAAGATCTTTTTTTCAAAATTATCAATTCATAACATGAAATTTGTACGGTCAACACGTTGAAGAAAGTACATTTAAATCTAAAAGAAAAAAATGTGATAATTCGTTAAGAAGCTAATGTTTATCAGTGAATAAACAAGACTTAAGATATAAAAACTACTTTCCTGTTTTATTTAATTTTGGAAAATAGAAGTTATCTTTACTCTGTTTGAAACATAAAATATTTATACGACCAATAAGAACGTTAAATTTTAATCGTCGTTAGAAGGTTCATAGCTCTTTTTCTTCAAAGTGCTGTGCTATATTGTATTTTTTGTATTTGTATTTCGTTTTGATAACGGTAATAAACTAATATGGGAAACTTTTTTAATGTCTTACTACCTCAATACACATATCATTCTTATATGTTTACAAAAAGCGTGAATTTATATTGGTTTGGAACTTGAATGTATCTAATTTCGATACTTCAAGTGGAAAACTACCTTTCATATCACTGAATATATCGTAAAAATGTCTAATATTTATTTTCAAAATAGTGGTCACATAAAATAACTGATTTTATAATTTTAGACGTTTCATCACATTATTGATAGCTGTAGGCCATGTAATTAGAACCGCGTGTTATAATGACCAACTATAAGTATTTTCATTGAAAATATTATTATCATTCATGTGTTATTTAAAAACAACATTAAGAGGTTATTCTATCATATAACTTTATATTATGATATTCGTGTAAACTGGTTGGAAGAATAAATAATTATATTCTCTGTTCTCTTATATGGTATTCATTAACCTGACTTCAAATTTATGGTATTAACCCTTAAACAGAGAATATTATCTGAATAAGTCTGGTTTCTTTTATAACCAATTTTTTCTTGAATCATCCTTATTTAACACTTTATGAAATAAAAGTTTTTTACCTTTACAAGAATTATCTCATAGTTGGTCTGAATTATCTCGAAAATAAAAGAGAAATGACTCGCCTTCTCTCTAAACCTCGCGAATTATCCGTTTTCAACCGATTTTTGAGGGACAAATCATATTTTGTCAACAATTTGCCATGGTTATAAGATTCTTATTCTCATTAAACGAATTATGTACTCATACATAATATAAAGGTAAAAATTTCATTAATCGTTCTGATATTTCCCTCTGAAAGTTTTTCTCACGTCAAAATTTAATTATTTTGTAAGGTAAAAATTTCTCTTGACGTGTGTCGACCTTTCACGAGGTACTGTAGACCAGAAGAAGAAAAAGTAAATTCAAAAATAAATAACACCTCGTTTTTCATAAATCAACTGATAGTCAAAGATTTATTCGAGTTCATGATATAGAATACAAGTATAAGATGGTGAGTAGATTTTTCAATCTTTGATAATGATACATCCCAAGTCTCAATTGTTCCAAAGCTCAATATATTCTAAGCGCGTGATTACTAAAAGAATTTAATGAGGTTATTTTTCTACTCTTTATCTCTGTACAATGTTAACCTATGATCCTGACCAGTATTAAAGCGATTCTTATTTGTCCTGCATTCACCTATATTTTCATGTTTTTCTGTCCCATTTTTTAGTTTTATAAATTTTGGTTTCCGCCCTGTAAAATGCTGCGTCAGGGTAAGGTTACCTAAGTGAGCTGAATATAGAGTGAAATGTTAAGTGGACGCACTCAAAGACTACCCAACACTCAAAAAATGCTCAAAGAGGAGGACTAACGGATGTTGACGCCGGAACATTCAAATCCTCGTTACCAGAGCTGTAATTTAGAATTATAATATACACCAAATACCAATTATTAATGTTCTAACGAACTGAACTCATTCTATTCCAAAAAAACCAACAATAGAAGATACAGGAAATACATGAGTAAAATACTCATCATCAAATTCAACGTCGTCCATCATCGTTAGATAGAAAAATACATAAATTAAACTATTTTTGCCCTTATCTTAGAGAATTTTCAGTCATTTCTTTGAGGTAAGATAACCAACAAAAAATGAAAAATTCACATAAATTTCAGTTTTTTGTTAATTTCATTTAATTTTGAAAAATATTGCATTATGGTTTTATAACGTGTATAAGAAAATAAGATGGATATCTTTTCCCATAAATCAAATGACGATTCATTCATGTTTGATACCATTACAACTTGGAACATTTGTCAAAAATTAAACACGACTTTAATTGAAAAACGAATTTCCCATTTAGACTATTTTAATGTTTTGTAAAAAGAGACAAATAAAATGTATTTATATTGTTAAGGTCGTTAGTTTCATAAAAAACTCTAATGGATAACTGTATGTCATTAAAATCTTCGTAATTACTGGATATGCGCAAGTCAAGATATTATGTATCAACGGATGGATATTCTATATTTTAAAATAACTCTTTGAATTTATTTTTACACAACATGTACAGAAAAACGCGATGATATCCATTCAAATATTGAAGAATACAGATATTAACCTCGACGATACTATATTTCTTGTCTCATAATTTTTCTGTTAGTTCAATTAACATTTCACGCACAGTTAACTTTTGTTGTGGCTGACATTGATTAAAAGTCTTTTAAATGACATTCTTGATTCGACGAACGAGCAAATATATGTTTTATCAAAACATACTTTCATATATTTGTTGATAACGAAAAATTAGTAATAAATCGATGATATGAAAATTGTTTAATTGTAAGAAATGACGTTCCTTTTAAAATAACAAAACGTTTTTATTTACTCAGACGTATTAATTACCCATCCAATGAACTTGTCAAACGTCTAGCGGAGCAGGACAAACTAAACGTGTAGGTCACGGATTTTCTGAGACTTAGGTAGGTAGTGAAAGTCGGCTCCTTCAGATGGGGTTGGTTTGGAAAGATTCTGTCAAATTGGTATATTTTCGTGAGACTTAACAAAAAAATGATAAAGGTATATGAGAGGATTCACAACTATCTTTTATTTCGTAAGATAAATGATTGACCATTATGGATGTTACAAATATTAAATCCGAACTCCTTTGACAGAAAAATTACACTCAATCGTACTGAAAGAGCTCACATTCTGATCATGGTAAAATCGTCGACTTTTATTCAATAAAAATTAATGTTGTATATTAAGACCAAAGCTACCAAATTTACTTGAAAATTAATGAAAGATGGCTATTTGACTTTACGGTAACCTTTAAAATAAAAAACTTACAAGCTCATGATTTGAATGTTACTTGATACACTCAAAGCAAAAGTTAAGCAAAAATACAGGCAAGCTACATGAAAGGAAAAGAATGAAATTCGTATAATTTGGATTGAAATAACTTCCAAATACATTTTGATTAGTTGACTTAATTTGAATTCCACAACCCAAATTTACGTTTATGTTGATGTCTTATGGACTATTAGAGAACAAATAATATATCCTAGTTAGTTTGTATGGAATAAAAATATAAAAACCGTTGTAAATTCAGATATAGATAAACGAGTTGAACACTGTTTTGAGGATTATAATTTTATCGCTCCTACATACATGAGTTAACGATCTTCTCGATAGCATACGAGCTATATCGAAATAACCCGAATATTAACTTGTTTAACGGCGTTGAAATAAATATAATACTTGATCAAATTTTCAACTACGAAATGTAGTTACAAGTTCTAATTTTGATCAATGAATCAAAAAATCTCAATAATAGCTAAAATTGAATACAAAGGATGGTTGTTTTACACTTAGAAAATGCGCATGAATTATTTTCGAAATAAGTACATCTGAGAGGAATGGTGTCACATTTCACCAACTGATCTTAGCCTTATATTAACTTAAGTCTCAATTAATACTAACAAAATTATTCCACTGTAGGTGAGAATTAATCGAAGTAAGATGATTATATGCATTAAACATTCTCAATGAACTTGACGAACGAACAAACGTTGGTTTTTTACTGATGCCTTTTATATCTAGAATCAGTATTCAAACTCCCCGATGAATACTTTATTACCTTTTTTATGTGGATTATTTTAATGATTTAGTTATGACTTTGTGTTAAATTTCGAGGAAAGCGTATTTTTATGGAGAAAAATCTGAAGGGTAGGAATTTTCAAATGAGATTTTTATCAAAAATTATTGACTGTATTCGATAAAAACCATTCGTTTTCCCCATTACAAATAGGAGTGAATAAATTGAGAACGATTGCAATTGTAAATAATCCGCCGTTAGATTTATTACCAATTTATTTTTTTCTAATTACATTAAGAATGTAGTTATTTCAGTAATTTTAATTTCTCGCCTTTAATCGAGGCAAAAACATAAAACGCTAATTTTCCCATTAGCTATTGCATTATAATAATGTGAAGGGTGAAGGTTTTTTACGACTTTATTTGAGAGATTTTAACGTTTCATATAAATTTTTGAAAGATAAATAAAATTTTTGCCCTTTATATATCTGGAGAAAATTAGAAAAATTTATGAAGGAATTTAAGAGGCTGAGAATATTTGTGATATATAAAGATCAAAATGTTCAAAGTTGAAATATTTAGCCAGCTTGTTAAGAATGCTTGCACATGATTTTGACTCGAAATCGAATGTCACTCATTCATGAGGATGAAACGAAAAAATGTTCTATGATTTTACCAAGTTGACGCTACAATGGTCGACTCGAAAATTCTTGGATTACCATAGATATAAGCATGGCTGAGGTATTACTCATCAATTAAAGTAATAAAATTTTCTCACATATTTTAAAAGAATAATTTTATTTTATAAAAGAAAATTCCATTTCAAAATTTTAGCTTAACCCCGTTTTGATTTTCAATGATATCCCAAAATATAAATTTTAAAGAGGAACGAAGAAAGATGAGGAAAAAGAAAATGAAATAACTTTTATTGTTCTCATTTACTACAAAAGTAGTAATAAGATTTATTGGTAGTTAGATGAAACCGTAATCAGCGGTCGGAAGATTCCTCATGATTGTCCAAATACGTGAGTTGTTTTAACATTCAGTGTTACTGTCATTTGTCTCAAAATCAATTCTAGTCGATGTAGTGTACGGTTCAGGGGATGATCATTTTGAACTACATATTGATGGAACGGCCAGTATTCAATGCTTGCATAATGTTGGGATTTTTGATAACTTAAAGTTTATTTGGATACCTATACAAAACCCTGTCGGCTCAGTTTCAATGGATGTTGAAAATAAAGAAACGGCGTTGAAATTTAGCTTTGGAAGTCTTTCAATTGGGACCTCTGAGTTGTATCTCACGTATAGAAAGTCTACAGGAATCACAATTAAAAACATTGTTATACTTTACAAAGTTCCATATTTTTCCCGGAGCATTTTGTGGGGTGATATCACAGTTTTTATATTTAGGCAACAATAGAATCTTTTCGACTGATTTAAACATTCTTTTGAATAAAGGAGAAACATACACTTGTCGTTCTCCAATGACGTTTTCTGGCCGACTCGGGATTTCGTTTATGAAGGTTTGTTCGTTTACGTTACGAATCACTGCATTTACATTTAAGTCTGATTACACAATAGACCAAGTAACAGGTATTTTCTTTGGTTTGATAAGTAAAACATTGCCCTGGGGATGCCTCGACTGTTCCAGATTTACATGCTTCAGATAACAGTGGCCCAACGGTTCAAACTGCTTCTCCTTCCGAAACTGATGTCTTAAAGACTTCAACTACTTCTAATCAAGGTGTCTCCACTGTTTCACCTGCTCCTACTGCAAATAAGGAAGGTTCAAAGGGTCTAATTGTCGGACTCTCTCTTGCAGCCGCTCTTACTATTACCACTTTGCTCATCTATGCTATCATATATATTAAAAATAGAAAACCTTTAAAGCCAACGTAGTATCCAAATAATTAAGAAGAATAACAACCATATCAAAGATAAATTAAACTAACTTTAAAATAAAAATAATGTTTCATTTATTTGATCAGTTAAATGCCTACAAATTTTTCCCTTATTTTTCTACGGAAGCTTAAATGTCAATGGATCATACTCAGAAACAAAACCTTTAATTATTGCGTGTTTATACTTGATTCTTTCCTCCCCATTCAAAATGTAGATCTGTTGGGTGAATCACGAAATCTTTATGAATATACTTTAACTTTGATCGTCGGATTTTGCAAAACGTTCACTCACCTGAATAAATCAAGTTACATGGTTGTTAATTTATCTAAATTATAAAATTATCATTATTCTTGGCTATTTATTTGATCATTTTTCCTCAAAAATTTAATAAGTTTTTTCATGATAATTTTTAATCAATGCGAGATCAACGATATAAATGCTAGTGACACAAAATCTGACTCTAATACTTCAAAAAAGTCACCCTTAACGTATAAATAAACCTTTTTAATATCGATAGGACTCACTTAGAAATATTTGATTGAATATATTAACGTTAAGTTTTATTTCTTGAGGTATGCGTTTAACTGAGTGTGATCACGTTTTCAAGAATACTTCAAAATTTCGCAATGTAGAAGAAAATAAAATATTCAAGAAAATACTCTCATGAGGTATGAATAAAATTTTTAACACATCCTGCTTTCATTAATTGTCGGAATAAATTACTTTTCCCTAAAATTAATTTACTTGAAAACCCCATTATTATTTTCAACGTATGAAATTCATTTTTTTTATATTTTGATATTTTAACACGAATATATAAGAATAAATTCGAATTTCTAGGAGAGGTGATTTTTTCTCCTTTAATCAAAACACATGTCATACAAGGTTTTACTTAATAAGAGTACCATAAATAATTTTAATTTTGTAAAATTTTAATCAACGTTAACAAATCTTAAAATAAAAAGATTATAGATAAAAGGACACTTCTACTAAAGATTTTAAGACGTAAAAGCTGATAACTGTTCTAGTGATTATTCGAATGCTATTTGAAATGAGGTTTACGTTTTCATTAGAGTTAAAATCAAGGGTGATACCGATTTTTGTATTTGACAAGTTAATTTTGAGATATTATACTGATAAATATTCGGCATTTATTTTTTATGGATTCAGAAGAGAATTTCAATAAACCAAAATAAATTCTAATGATAATGAAGCTTTGGGAAGATTTGTGTGAATTAAGAGAACAAAAATTATTTTCAAAATTAGATAAATAATAAAAATTAATTATCCTCTGCCGACGATCTTCGGTACGATACGGCAGATAAAATTAATAAAACTCGAAACAATCAGAGAAAAGCTTTATTGATGGGATATAAAATATATTTTAAAAGGAACTTTAACGTATTAACACTTTTTAACAAATCAAACGTATAATATTCAAACAGTAACTAATAAGGAAATTATACTCTTTATAACCGGGATTTACTGGCAAGGAATATTGATATTTAAAAACAACGAAAATAAAATTTACTTCTGTTTGTAATTCTTCTATTTTACATAAAATGTTTTAGCAAAGACGTTCAAAATCTTAAAAGATAACATTCGAGAGCATAAGTCTATATCTTTTATTTCTACAAATATATATTATAAAAGTAAGTTAGGTTGTAAATTCTTAATTAACTTCTGACTATCATAACAACTTTATAAATCATAAATTTCTGTGCTAAGTTTAATTTTCGAAAGAGGTAAACATAAATCATTTACGATTATGCGCGATGGATTACAAAATACATTTAATGTTCATGACACAGAGTGATAAAGAAATGAGTTATTGGTTTGAATGAAGTTTTAATAACGTAAAAGAGAAACAAAATAAATATACCCGGTCTTAAAATTCGTTTTAATTTAACGTTTATACAATTTATTTAATACATATCATTCTTAAACTATATTTGACGACAAATATACCTATCCATAGTAAATTTTACGAATTTAAATTATGAAAATCCCGCTTATTTGATTCTTGATATATTTTCCATGGCAATTGAATGCTTAAATTGAGAAAAATTTTAGTCATCATCGTTAACTCAAAAAACTTTGCTCACTTTTCAGATGAAACAAACACAATTAGAACCATAGTATGTGAGAACTATCACATTTTTATAGCTGAAATCTTATCATTCTAGAAAGATTCTTTCTTTCTGTTACACTTTTAGTATGAATCAGGAAAGATATGAATAATGGATTTATAAATCTAAAGAACAAAGTTTTTTCATCGAAACTTCACTTACTTTCGAAAATGTCCAATTTAATGGCGTTTCTGACATGCGTTTTTACCATTGACAGATATGGTTTAGTTTTTAATATTCTTTTATGACCTCTAAAAACATGATTTTTTGGCAATTTTAAAACAATTTTTATTGTTTGTTAAATTCTCTTTACTTCGAATTAATTTTAATTTTTGGAAGAAGTTTACGAACGAGGTTAAAGATGTGAATATAAAAGCGGTGATAAACAAAAATTATAAGAGTTAAACTCAACAATATCTATAAATCATATCTCTCATTTTTGTAACACAAATAACACTTAAAACGCTCCTTCGAATGGGAAATGTTGAAAAAATTGTATGGAATTATAACTTGTTATCATAATTAAAATAAACTCTATTTTATGCGATGTTAGATTATTTCAACATAATTTTTGTTAATTTTATGGTCTCGGATATCTGAAGATTTTTAAAACGAATTTTTGATTTCTCTAAATTAATTTGGATTTTAATAGTCTATCGGGTGAATCACCATACGAAAATCGTTCTAAAGTATGATCATGTTATTGGTCGAACTTTTAAAAGTATTTTCAAATTCACAAAAAAGAATAACTTTTATTCTGAGTAAATAAGCGGCCATAAAATAAACAACCTTATGATAATTTCAAAATCTTCAAGTTATATCAAAGATATGTAACTCAAATACTTTTCTCTAAAAGCAAATTTCACTTTTTTAATGTTTATTAACTTTTCAATTTTACAAAAATAGACTGTTCGCCAGCCATCGTTTAAAACTTATAGGTGTTATGTTTCATATTTATGTAAAGGTGGAATGCTAGTTTTGAAAACCTTTTATATACGTCAAATACAGCTCATAAATTATTGTACCACATCCGATTTTCTCACTTTTTAAGCTTTAATAATTAGAAACGTCATTAAAAATATTGGCAGCATATGGATTTTCTGCACTTACATGTATGATTATGTTTACATTTCTCAGACCTGTCGATTTTTGATATTCTGCATAAACCGGTCTTATATCACAAAAAATTATCTTCTTTTGATTTTTAAATTTAATTCTTCACACCACACTTACAGGTAATCGTCGTTAAAGATCCGTCTTTATATCCTCAGATGAGTGATACCTTGTTTTTTATTTTTCAGTTGTGAGTACAAATTGAGTAATTCTTTATAAGACTTTGGTTTTGGTACAACAGCTGGTATGCACGTAATAGAAAAGCCTAATTATAATTTTTAGTGTGAGCTAATTCAAAGTTAAAATTCATCTCAAAAAATATCCAGAGCCCAAAACGATAATTTTATAGTCTTAAACTTCTTTTCATAAGGAGGGAAATTAAAATTTTATTATGGCATTCGAAACTACCATAACTACAGAGCGTGCGCGAGTATATTTTTTACCTGGTTAATTTTCGAAATAGTTTTGTTATTTGATACATCTTTAAAAACTTTTATTCATCAAAAATTAATATTTAAAATAAGAAAATTACTTTCTCTCAAATATTTTAAATCGGTAAATCTAATTTAAGTTGGAATATTTTTGTTAAAAATCTTCAATGTCACATTTTTAAAATTTATTTTCATTTTCAATATTTTTATATTCGTAGTGTTCCAAACACCAGCATGAAAATTTCCTCAAATGAATATACCTTAATGTAAATGCGGTCATTATCACAAACATAAAGATCCATATTTTGTGAAACGTCACATCAGATAATGTTAATTTTTTTACTTTCAACCACTCTTAGCTCATATAAACGACTCATAAAGTTGTGTTCGAAGTACTTATAAACGTTAATTTACTATTTAAAGTAAGAAAACTAATTTTTCATATCTATTTTATTTTAAGAGGTTTATAGTACCAATTGTTAACTGTTTAAAAATACATTTCATGTCACAGTTAATATAAATGGAAATTGTGAGAAAATTTCTCTAAAAATAGTCATAAACACGAAAAATTTAAAATATCCCACCAGTAATAAAATTTATAAATTAAAATATTAATTTGATCAATTTTATTCACTCTGAAGCTAAATTTCATAAAAAGTTTTCATTGTGGAACTCACGAATATTGACGAATTCTAAATTTTACTTGGCAAATGTAAATCTTCAACGCGTTATGAAAATCAAATAACAATTATATTATAAAATTAAGTAAATCGTCGATTATGGTAAATAGTGAACCTAGGATTGCACGATGTTTAAATTTTTACCGTCAACGAATGCAATAGTAAAAGATAAGTTTTGTTAATTTCAAAATTGTTTCTGTCAGGTACTTCGATAAATTCAGGTGTTTGACGAGCTTACCGACTTTGGTGGTATATTATCGATAAGAATATACTGGTGATATTGCAAAGGGTGAATAAATTAAAGTGATTAATTTTGAGTTAATCCAGTACGGGACATAATTTTAAAATATGACGTTGCAAAACAATTGACCTTATTAAGGTTTTTTTTGATTTTACTTACGAAAATATTTTTAAAATAACTCATTTATAAATCTATTGAACAGGATTTATATAACTGAAATAATTCATATTCTAGTTTTATATTTTAATGTTGTCGATTTAGCAGGTAAATTTATTTGTAAAACTTCTGAACTTGCGCAAATAAAAGTTATATCTAACCGTTCAAATGTCGGAACGTTTTAAAAATACGATCTCTTTATCATTTGAGCTAATTAATCCATTATTCATGAAGTTTATTTCTGAATCAATTATATTTTATAATTCACTTTTATTTTCGACGTTAACTATCATTTTGTTATTTTATATTTTAATCTGATTATAGTAAAATCTAAGTTCTTATTTATTGAATTATATATGCGAAATGTCCTCTTGACTATAAATATGGAAACGCTTTATCTTTTTCGTTATGTTCGAAAAATTTGTAACTTCCACACGTTCTCGTAAATACGTATAACTGCCAATTCTTTATGAAAAATATAAGTAGAAAAAGATAAATGTTAAATTATTCACATTTTCACCTGTTAATATATTTTTAGCTATTTAAGGTCAAATCAAACCTCAGTATTGAAAAATGTAGAGATTAAATTTCATGTTGATTATACAGTATTAACTGAATACGATCTTGAATTAAAATTCATTAGAGATAAAATGATTCACGATAAATATTCATGAATTGAATTTTGCAATTTTTCATCGCTGACAAGAATAAATACAGAAACTGAAATCTATAGCATTTTTAATTGATGTAAATATCGGTCTTGTTTATTTAACTTCAGAACGTTAAGTTTTAATGTCAAATCTATTTTCATCGAAACAGTAATGTTCAAAAACTTCATTTATTTTGATCAGTTAAAGTATCTTTTGCACATTTTTGCTTTTATAACAAGAGTGAGACATAATAAGTCTTCATATATTGATTTGAAAATCGCGCCATTTTACATGGTTTATAAGTCTATTCTAAAAATAATGAATCAAAAATATATTTTTAATCTGATGAAAAAAGATGTTGATAGAAATTAAGAGATTGTTAAAAATAATTAACATAGTATTTTTTTGTTTGAACAGTTCTCCTCATTAAATGCATCGAAGTAACGTGTTTATGTGTACCTTTAGTTAAAAAACATTGAACGGTCGATTCAGTGGATTGAACTATTTTTTTCAAACTGCAATCTGTGTAGATTACGAACGGTAACTGAACTCCACAAATGCCTGGTTAATTTTAAGCACGTCCACCCAGAAATTCACAACTATGATTGTTACATGTCAATATCTCGGACAAAACTTGTCCAGAACAGATAAGTTAAACGACAACGCCGACAATTATTCTTTGTTTAAGTAAAATCATCTTTAAAATATTGTTAAAAATTTAAAATTTAAGACCCGTATTTTTTTGATGTATTTATAATTTAAGACTTTTCGAATGTATCAGTCATGGTTTGGGTTAATCAGAAATTACCGATAAAAAAAGTTCACCAAAGTTTCCATTTTTACTTCTAAAATCAAAATGATGAAATACAAAGTTAATTTAAGATTTTATATAAAATTTAATTTCGGCCCTCGCGTTTCAACACAAAGCTATCTATTCATGTTTTTTTAAAATTTTAAAATTTAAATGAGACTATCTCCGAGGGAAGAAAAGCCGCTTTTAGAATAAGTAGACATTTTAGTTTTACACTCTGAGCAGATTCTTTTTGACGTCACCAATTTAAAGGTGTTGAAATATATTATCAAATAATCAATGAAAGAATATATAATTTTTAAATATATTTTTCATTTAAAAGGCCGGCTCAACTGAAGTTAAGTTAGATCAATCGCGAAAGTTGGAAAGTATAACTTCTTTTCCAGCCTGTTAAAAATTTATAAATACCAATCGGCAGGTCATATTAGTTTGAAGAAATCCAACTTGTGGATATTTTTACATTCTAAATACGAAAAAGATTTCAGCCTATCTTGAAGAATAAACTGATAAGACATTACGTCATAACGTTTAGGAAAATAACACTTTCATAACGTTTCGGTTTTAATTTTGAGTTAAATTACTTTTAGCATTTCCAAACTTATTTATACTGGGGCGTTATTACCGCCAAAGAAGAAGTTAAAAACATTAATTCTTTAAGGCAAGACAGGCGCAGGCTTGTTTATGCCTTTTATAGTTTTAGCCTTTAAAGATTTAGCCATCATTGACAAAATTAGTTGTTTTTGCACAAAAAATTGACAATCTGGTAATCTCTCATATTGGACGTGAAATGTTTCAAACTCACTGTCCCAATGATCTAAACATTTCAGAAAATATGTGTAACTGTATGTTATCTTTTGAGGGCAATTTAATTTTTTAATCTAGGTGGAATCAGTGTTGATTATGGAGCCGTTTGAGTGTTATTGGACGCTAGCAGAAGAATAATATATAATCGTGATACTTTTTGGCTATCCAACTATCATGAATTAAACCGGCTCATTTTTTTCTCTCGAATCAATGCTATTAAAACATTGATAAGTAGATAAGATGTAGTTATTCATCACTTTCTATGGTTGTAGACTGTTATCAGCATTTTATCAAAGACAGTAAAGTTAGCTTCATTGAACTGATTAAACATTTATTTTCGTTCATAGAGGTAAGATAATTCTAACAGACATTCAAAAAAGCAGATATTTATTCGAATTAAGCAATGTTCGAAGAATCACACTGTGTGGCATGCAACTTCCTCTTAAAACTCTCTCACCTCTACTATATGAGGTGTCATCAATCGTTTGTTCCCACCGTTTCTTCTTCAGACTCCTCTACATGCTCCTCTTACTCGCCTCATTCTCCCGGAATCAGTCTATTTAACTCGTACAGGCATTCCTACGACCCTACGATTATCCACAGCCCTCCAGACTGGTTATCGTTTGTTGAATGCGGCGAAACAGAGTGCTTTTCTAGGAAAGAGCCCAGCGAAATTCAAGAATCCTCCTCGCGTGGTTTAGATTCGCTTTATAGAGCTAATACCAGCGAGGAAGATCACGAAAAAATCTACGTCGACCAAAACAGTGTAAAGAATCTGAAGTGTCAGAATTGCACCGGCTACTTTCAAACTAACCGACAACTCAGTCGGCACAGTCAGGTATTTGTTTTTGTTGATGTTTTGTTAGATTCATCAAACGAGCAAACGATACCCTTGCAACCAGTGCAATAAGAGCTTCAACGACTCATTCGATCTCAAGCGCCACATGAGAACGCATACCCACATCCGTCCCTTCAAATGCTCCTTTTGTATGAATGGGTTCAGCCAGCGATGTTCCCTTGAAGCTCACGAGAGAAGAATACATGGGAAAACACAAGATTTCAAATATGGCCAGAGACGGCCAAAAGTCTTTGTCTGTGAAGAGTGTGGCTCCACTTTCGATCAAAACAACCTTTATAAAGAACATATGGTTGAACATCAACCATCCCTCCAAGCAACAAAAACGAGTCCCCATAACAAATAGATTAATTTTATGCAGTTAGGTGATAATCCTTCAAGATTCCTCGTAGTTTATATCAGAGTCCCGAAATCACTTCTTACAACATTAAATATTTTATTTGGTTGCGTAGTTTAATGATATCCGGTAAATTTAAAATCAATTTATTCATATTTCTGCAACGACAATCGTGTAACATGCAAGACATTTTTCTTAAACGCCGATGAAACAACATTCCTGACACACCACACCTAACATCACTAATAAATCAGTTAATTGTTGAAGATATACGTTCCCCGTGTATACTGAATTGAGTGTATGATTTCCAAATCAGAACAGGTTCAAACATGAATCGATTGGTTCACAGATTGGATACATGCACAAGTGGCGGATTACGCCATTAAAAAGTTTCGGAAAATCTATTAAGCAGCAAGTTAAACAATTTTTCAAATATCCTTCCATGTCATAAATAGATTTGCCTCCAAACGATGAGTGGATGAAGTTATCACTTCATAGGTTTATGTAAAAAAACAACATTAATTTCCTCATTCGTGAACGAAGGAGTTAACGAATGTTCCATGCTCTTAGACGTTAAGAAACCATTTCCCCTCTAAATTTTCAATAATTTTTAATGATTTATCAAACTGAGCTCATGAAAATCTTTGCTTAACTGCGCAGGCATTATCTATTGTGATAAAAACTTCAAATTAAAAATTATTTTTCGGAATTTCCTTTGTTAAAATAGCCTAGGAATTGGTTTCAAATTTTCTTTTATTTTACCTCAGGTTCATAGATTAACGTTGACTTTTTCATTATGAAATAATGGAAGTAAATTAGATTTCGAATGAGCCATTTTTTCGGTTTTTTAAAATTTTTGACAATTTGAGAAATAGTACTTCATACGAGAATACATCATGTTATTCAATTATAAAATCCCGTTTAAGTTTTTAACCGTAACTTAAATTTACCAAACGATACGTCAATATATTATTTGAAATTTAAAGCTTACACATTTAATTTAACGTATATTTACAAGAAGTGAATAATTTCATGCACATGTGTAAATTATAAGATGTTTGGAGTGTTTAAATTTTCAGGAATTTAGTTTGTTTATTCACCGAGGTGGTTAATTTAAGTGTAAAAACAGTTTATATCAAAGAGAATAAAATCCTGAAAATTTGAGATGATTATTTTATAACCTTAGAATGAATGAAAAAGGTGCATACATTTTTAAAGTTCAACCATCTTTTGATACTAAGTCACTGGTTTTGAGCCATTGAATTATTTCAGTATTTTAAACACTCCTAAGTATTCAGGTTTAAGGGTTAGGATGTGAAAGTCACACCAACAAAAAAGTTCAATGTCGCCACGCACTATGGCGATCGTAACTTCTCGCATCTGCTCTTTGTTAAATATACTTTGATATGCATCTAAACGCATTGGAGAGTTTAAAGTAAATTTATAAATACTATGAGTGTCAATTTAATTAGTGTAGTTGTGAATGAGGTAAAACACCTTCAACTCTCATAGATCAAGAGTTAAAAACCAGCCTTTTTATAAGAATTGTAAAATCACCTTGAAAAATGACACCTAATTATACAATTATTGTTTTTCTAACTTCGCGCTTATCAGTTAGTGAAAACCTGAAATAACATAAAATTAAAAAAATAGAATATAACCATAAAAATCCGGAATTATATATGGTTTATTTCCTCACAAGTTACAATGAAAAGAAAAGCAATAAATTCAAATTTTAAGAATTAGAGATAATAAATATGCAATGTTTAAACCCGTTAAAGATACCCACGATTTGATGGAATAAAACAATCTCAAATTGAAATCAAAAATGTTAAAATTTAACCGATGAATAATAAACCTAGAGAGCCTTTCCAAATATATTCACGTTTAGACCTTTTATTCATCAAAAGTATGTGCTTAAGATTTTTATTCAAAATTTGAAAATTAAGAGGAATGGTCTCAATAGAATAAGTTATGTTAAAACAACGGAAATATACATATATGTACTCGTTAAACATCGGGATTATTCTAATGTCCTGTCAAGTTTTCAAAACCTTAACCTAAAGCGCGCATTAAGTGTGATTGGCTTATTAATGAATATGTAAAAATATGGATATAAAGTAAATCAAACACTAAAAGCACATCCGGCAGCATATTAATTTACCAAGTACAGTATAATGAAAAAATGCCAAAGAATTTCTCACAAACAGGAAAAACTATAAGGAAACGTGAATGGGGGATAGGAGGGTATTTCCATTAAACTTGCGCAGGGCTATTTTACATTTCAAATATGAATGAAGAACCTTCAGTTATTGTGATAGGGGATTCAACTGATGTATCTGCCGTTGTTCAAGATGAAAAGTTTTCTTCCAGTGACGTACAACTCCTTGAAAGTTTCGCATCAGGGGTAGCCCAAAAAAACGACCTAGACGATGAATTTCCACCGGTATCATATTTCGGTTTACAAGGATTTGATGAATATTTTTCGCCTGTTGAATCGCCTCAAATGACAAAATATAGTCAGGAATCAGCTAAATCTTCATGCACGTGTGAAATATTTACATCACCGGAAGTTAAAATTTCTTCTAAACCTATTATTTATATCGATGACTCAATTAAATCAACTATCGACGTTCCTTTGACTGAATCAACATTAACATCGAGGGGGTACATTGTATCTGAAATCCCAGGTCAAGAATCCGATTGTGTTTACTGCTGCTTTAAAGGAGCGGGAGATAAATTATTATCCGCGTGCGCAATGATTATCACAGCTCACAACTTTTTATTGTCTATCCTTTCTCGAGATTCAGATAAGTACATAACTTTCCTTGAAAGAGTAAGATTTCTGAAACAGAAATATGACTCACTATTTTTAATTCCGATTGGAGTTGAAGGAACCATTAAAAAGTCTACCAGTACCCGAAACATGGAATTCCGCAAACTTGTGGTCCAAAATTCACAAACAACTAAGAAGCGCAAAATTAAAACCGACAACGCTTGTGAATTAAATACGATACTTGAAGGATTTGGTAGTAATTGCCACTCATTAGTTTTTCAGAAAATACATTATTTTGAAGCTGACTCGGGAATAAGTGTCATTAATTGTAGTGACAAGAATAAGGCCGTCGAATGGCTCTCTGCGTTACCCAAAGCTTTGATTAAACGTGATAAAGGGAACATAGATGGTGAAAATTTTCCTGCTGACATATTCATCCCAAAATGTAGAAAAAAGCAAAAGATAAATCCAACATCGAATGAAACATCCGAGATACGCTCATTGTTAGTGAGGCAACTTGGAGAATTCGATAACATGACTGAAGATGCATGTAAAGCTATTGCAAAGAAATGTCCATCTTTTAAATCACTGAGAACACTGATATCCGAGTCTTCTGAGCATCCCGATCAATTCATCTCCAAAATTACGTTTAGACCTAATCATACAAGGATACAGTCAAACTGGAAACATATTGGACCTTCAGCATCGAAAAAGATTTATACATTCTTGACATCAAAAAATCCTGAAGAGTTGGTTGAATGAACGTAAACTACTCATTGCAAACTTGTAAATATTATGAATTGTAATTGTGGGAATCTGCTTTATCTAATTAAAAAGCCTTTTCTGGGAATTTAGCATATTTGTACTTTTGACCTATTTTGATCATTCGAAATTCGTGTAACTTCTTTTATAGGTTAAAAAATGTATCATTTCCGTTCTAAGACTACTTAACCATTCAAAGTAACATATCAAAAATTATCATTAAGGTTTCATTTTAAAATCGTTTATTTTGAAATGTCTGAAGAATAGATGAGTTAAAATACCTGCTAAATACTTTAAATTTTCATTATATTTGATACGTTCAAATATCGTAAAAGCTAATCTCAATAAAAAAAAGTTTTTTTTTAGATTTTATATTCTTTATGAAATTTTAAATTCTCAGTTTTAAACATTATTCATGCTTCACTTTTTTAGTATGAAAAACTCGGAAAAATTGGCATAATACCTGTCGTTTGGTCTACTCAGAGGAAAAATTCTAACTAATTTAATACTCTTATTGGGATGAAATTTGAAATCTTTTTTATAATTAAACAAGATGAAGAGTCTATCATATTGAATAAATTGGTCGTTCCAATGATATTAGTTGAATATATGGAGATTCTTTTGTCTCTTGAAGAATCGATATTATATGACAGGCCATTCTCCGTATTTTCGATTGATTTTATTTGAATAAATCATTATTTGTTTGAATAAAATCGTATAACTATATATATTATATAAATCCAAAAATCCTTAACTGGTAATTTAATTTTATGGAATTCTTGACATGAAAAACTAAATTTGGATGGAATGAACATTGTCAGCAAAATGCTTTGAAATTTTAACCTAAATCATTGATTAACCTTGCAATATTTTTAGTTTTAGTCTTAATTAATCATTTAAAACAACAATCTTGAATGACATCAATTTATCATTGAATATTTGTTTTTACATTCATTATTTAAACGAATGTAAATCTAAGATGATATTCAATAAGTTTAGGAAGACTCTTTTTCATAATTTGGTAGATTTTTAACGTATTTAAAGATTTAAAATATAACTAGATCCTTAATTTATCTGAACTCTCTCAGTTCGAAGAATTAAAGCTTGAATATTTATAAACAAAATTATGATTTTTGATCAGTTATTCTTCTGTAATTATCATCCATAATAGTAATTATATAAAGTAACAGGTGTCCAAATATTTGATTTTTGAAAATATTAATAAAATAAATTGTAAAAACATCCAGAGTAAGCGCGTTAAGCTGAGTATTTAAAGAAAATATCAAATTACATCTCATAGTATGAAACATTTAAAGGAGTTTAATCAAACATTTTCATTCTCGAGTACCTTTTAGAGATGTAATATTTCCAATAATTCTCGGATTAGTTATCTTCATTATTAAATCAATTCAGATATTTGTGAATAAACCTATTCCCTTTTAAATACTCAACAGCTTATTGAACTTATTAAATAGTTTTCCTGAGTTCCATAATCTCCATATTATAAATTTTTCAATTAAATTATACTTTTGATAAGTTTTCTTGAAATTTATATGAATCTCATTAGGTTGATCTTTTTTTATTCTTTGGTTTTTCGTTTTATTTTGAGATGTTTGAATTCAGATAATCTTTGTCACTTGTTTGAAAAACAAATTTGAATGTGTTTTTTCTCCAATTACTTCATATTAATAAATGCCATACACGAAGAATCTACTTGAGATAAACTGTTAAATTAGAGTAATCTAACCTTTCAAAAAATCTGAAAGTTAAACAAATTTCAACCTTGTTGAAGGAAATCCCTCTTAAATTTTATGTTTTGAATCATATTTGACGACTTTTTGATTTTGTTCAACTTTTATAGCTATCTTTATTCACTCTGATTATTTTTCATTTTTGATTCATTTATAGATGGTTTCGTTATTCTTCGTAGATAAAAACTAGAAGTCTTTCCTAAATGTAAAAAGATATATTTCTATCTTCATAATTGACTCGATCTAAAATTTCTGAAATTTTTGAGTTTATTATTCTTTAAAAAGCGCCAAATAACACGTAAATATCAATTTTCACAAATTCGTACTTTTTCGATTTCGAGTAATTCATGTTTATTCCATCTTATTACCATGAAAAAATATTTTTAACGGATAAATTCATCAGTGAAATTTATTATTTTAATTGTTTGTTGCATCTCACTTTAAGGATACAATAAAATTCTAAAAAAGTCTCTGACAAATCTTCAAGAGAAAATAAGGTAAATAATTCTAATATAGTTTTCATAACCATTTAATCAACGGTTTATTATCAGGATAATAAAGTTTACAACTCAAAACTAATTTATAGATGGGCTACAAATACATGATTATGGTTCATAAAATATCTTGATTTTATTTATAAGGAAGCTAAAAGATTTTTTTACTTTTATGAAATTTATTTATGAGCTTTTTTATAAATTTAAGTTAACATGAAAACGAACAACCCTTGGAATTGAGTTCGAGTGTTCGTTCAAACATATGTATGGACATTAATCTCTAAAATATCTTAAAAAATTTCGTAAAATATTTTATTTTTAGCATTGGCAACTTTTTTATTTAAACTTACCTTAATCTTTATAAAATTAGATTTTTCATTATAATAATATTTTTAGGTAATTTCTATAAGAAGATTTATCAAAAATAGAGTGAATTCCAACTTTCAATAAATTTATTTCTGTCTATTTTTACTGTTTTGGTTGATAATGTTGGAAAATAAATTTTAACCTTTTACAAAAATCTTCAAAAATATCACTTCGAATTAGTTTTTATATGAATTTTGAGGGCATAAAGGCAGAACCAAAAAAGACGCGACTTTCTAAAATCATTTATTGATGAACCTTTGAATAAAACTTATTAGGCTCTTTATTTAATATCGTGTGATGATTTTTTTCCTATAACTTCCAAAATTTATATTTCATCAATTTATAGGTAATTTTCTGAAGTTAAAATTACCATATACGACATCCATTATCTTCTTAATAAAATATAATTCACAAAAAATTGATTAAGATTTTCTTATTAGAAATAATAGTGCAGCATAAAATTTTAATGAGTGAAGATTATATTGGTCCAATATTTTAAAAGTATTCAATGGAGGCATGAACAAAATCCTTATATTTAATGTTTGTTTTTCAATAACAGGAAATTATTGAAGTGCGCACGAGCTATATTTTTGGTTTATTCAATTATTAATGGCGTTGGCCGCCTACTAAGTCTGTTGTAGGCATATTTTACACGGATCGTGACAAAGTTTTGGATTACTTTGCATTTTATGGAATCGCCTTAATAAATGAACATACGTATATTTTTATTGATAAGGCCATTCCTTAGACTATAAAAATCAAATATCCAACATATATTTAAAGTTACTCTCAAAAATACATTTTTTATTGTATACTTCTTGTTCATTGACGTTCAACATTTAATTAACACGATTGCGATAAATGTCATCTGTTTTATGACTGACAGATATTTAGTTGTATAAGACCAAGATTTTTATTGTCAATGAATGACGATTTGATTCATTAATAGTAAATAAAGAATATCAGTATTTTTTTATTGTAATTTTCCTCACGGGTGTGTCAAAGCTTAGAATCCAAATTTTTAAATATTTTGTTTTTCATATCAATGATCTTTATGGACCATAGCTTATTGGACTTATCATATTTAGATCAACCAATATAAATTTTAATTCTTACAATAGCATAATACCAGATAGTTTCAACGTTATAATTTTTTTCAATCACAGTAGTTTGGCATACAGGTCAGAGATTAACTCTTATTTTATTATGTAGACTGAAAAATTATTGAGGCTATATCAAGATGAGGTTACATCATTACGATTTTGAGTAGTTTTAACTTAAAGAATACCATAAATATCAGCAATTAAAAAATTTATAAAAATAATCAATTTAAAATTACATTGAAGAAAATATTTGTACAATTATATGAAACCGCCTCAGTGGAAAAGGCGGTGGTTCCTTAATATTGATAGAAATTGAAAGACGCATTAAATATAAAAAAATTAACTTTGTTTGAAATTAAAAAAAGTATAGATCTTCATCAAACATTCACAAATACAACAATATCCGAGTTGGTTAAACATGAAAATATTTATATCCTGATGAATGATATAGCGAATTTTTATCAACGTTTGGAGAAAAATTCCACTTTTTTATCCTACTATTTTAACAAGATAGATAACCGATTTTACTTTAAGAGTTTAAATTCGACAACTTCAGATGTGAACTTTGAATTAAATTTTGGTATAATGTCGAATATAAAATAATCTTCTCAGATTACTACGATTTTTAAATTTTGTCATCAACATTATATTCTCCAAACAATAAAAAGACCAAAATTGAAAAAAATATTTATTTGTGTAAGTAACTAAACATTCAGAGTTTGTAAATTAACGGTTGGAAACAACCTTAAAAGTTCAGATTCAGGTACGTAGAAAGTATTTTTGCAAATCATGATTCAATGCAAAGTATTTTCATACCATATTTTTTTATCGTTTTATCTGATCTTAAATTATTAAGCAATGCTCGATGGGTTTTGTCAAAGGAACAACTTATATGGCGGAAATTTCAGTGCCCATGCGTCTAAAATGGAGAAGAAAAAAGACAAATCAGGAAATTTATAGAATATTTGTGAAAAATAACTCAATAAAAAGCCAGATAAAAATAAAACGATTCAATCAGATTTTCATGCTTATCAATGGAATGTAATAATCAACAAAACACAATCAACCTCGTCAAAAATGCGAACGAATTAAAATCTGGTTTAAAGTACTCATCGAACACTTGAAAGGTATCTATGATTCATAAAACAATTTTAAAGGTGCTATGACTTTTTGACACTTTACTTTGATTCATAAGAAAAGGAAAACTTAAAATCTGTTTCGTTCACCTCAAATTAAGCTCAGTGTTATGGGGCGTTAACATGCAGATTGTTTCAGAAATAAGGTAATGGCCTATGGAATTTTTCCAAAATATTTGAATTTCTTAACTTACCAGGACATAGGATTATGTCTTTGTTCTGCATAAGTACTACGATAGGTAAGACTATGGTTATAAATGAGCCGTTTAATTTATGAAAAGATAAATATTCAAAAAAGGTAATTAAGTGATGATTACAAACGTTAGAATATGTAAGAAATCCTTTTTTAAATACTTAAAAATAACCATTTTCAACTGATTATAATTGCTTATAATGCCGATAAACGTATATCCATGATACTATAAGGGAGGAATTCAAATAAGTAGGATAACAAAAATGACTTTTGTATAAATGACCGATTTTGGACCCTAAACACGAATTTTTATGAAATATAGTTCTCAGAAATACACATAGCTTTACTATCCTTTATTACAAGAGATTGATACAAAATAAAATTCGTTGGTAAACCAATCGTAGCTCAAAAAACGGTGTAAAGGTGCTTTTGTATTCAGATCATTAAAATTATATATCTAAGATAAACTAGAGACCTTATTTTCAAAATTGGTGAATATATTTCTTTATTCTTTTGATGTTACTTTGGTTGGGAAATACGAGGTGTGTTTGAACACTTATTTATCTAAAAGTGAGAAAAACTCAAATAAATTTGCGATGATCATAAAAACGAATTTTACATAAAAAAGTTAAAATTTGTAAATTTTTCAACTCTGTGTTGGCGCGTATTTATAAACCTGGAAATAAAGTTCGTAAAACTTAAAGTTTGTCAATATCCAGCGATACTCTGTTGAGCCTACCAATATCATCCTTTGTCATTTGAATATTGTTCTTAGAGCATAAACTATATTCTTTTTCGACAGTAATGTTTAATTTATCCTACAAATCGCAGGATCGAGACTGCGTAAAACTGGTTTAACCTTCGAATAACGGTAATGATATATTGAAATGAAGTTGTTAAATTTTAATTCGAATTCCCTCTTATCTATAATGCAAGTTACTGGGTTTATTCCAGTCGCATATATTTTTAACCGTCACAAGTAATTTTCAACCATGAATAATTTTAATGAAAATCGCTTAAATTTCAAAGTAGTAAAAAAACGTCATACTATCTTGAAATTTTATCTAATATTTAGCTCTACAGTGTAAAAGATTTTAGGACATCGATTTACGTCAATATTGCCATTTTATTTTTGATTAATTTTTCACTTAGTTCATTGAAAGCTTCAGATTTCACGAAGTTGGGATACTATCAAAAATGTTCAATCATCCAATCGTATATTTATTTATCGTCAAAATTAATTTTGAATTCAGTTGATGTATTCTTGTTAGTCCTCTCTTGAAAACAGAAATAAAAACGACTCCCAGTCAGTAAATCATGACCGAATATTGTGTCAAAAAATCAGCAGTCGATGAAAAGAATAAATTGTACGTTGGAGACCTCCACATTATCTCTGCTTGGATTCATCTTCCTATTTAATTTAGAAGCGCAAACTTCGCAATGCATTTAGATTTAAATTAAGATAAAAGAGAAATTGTTTGACATTATCATCTTTTATTTAATATTGGCATTGAACTCCATCATCAAAATCTTAAAACATGTATTCATTACAACTTAATTAAGCCCTGCTATCCAAGAATAATTTTTAACTTTGTTGAAATTCAGACCAAAATTCAAACAACTTAAGCTTTAGCTAACTCAAAAATTATTCCCTCGATAGCTTCCGAACGGTTCACGAAAACTCAAAGGATATTAAACCGCAAAAATAGAAAACGATACAACACCCCAAATAATCTGAAGATCATAATCTGAGTTGTTGAATAATGAATTTAAAAATTTATAAAATGATTAAGTTGACATAGCTTTACGTATTTAACATTGAATTTAAATATTACTGAATGAATCTCGTTTCCATTCTATAACGTAGAACATTCCCTTTAATTTTTCCGATAAAACCATAAAATTACCGTCGGCTCAAATATATTTTTATTGATGATATAACCCTGTGTTGTTCATTATTGTAAAATGCAAAAATTTTGAACAATTTTTAAAATTAAAATTTATCCCAATTCGTAATTAATTTTTTTGAATTCGGAAGTGAACATTTGCAAACATGTGATGAGGAGAAAATACACATTTGAATAATCAACGAGGAAATTTTATTTCCATATTCAATTTATTTTTATAAGTTCCCGAGTGGCAATTATGAATAGACGAACCCCCATTCAAAATAAACTATAAATACAACAAGCTCAAAATTTATATCAAAACCATAAAAACCACGCATCTGAATTTGTCATCTTTTAATTATTTATATAAAAATGTCATTCATAGCCTAAAATGTAAAGCAAAAAATAAAGTCAACATAAGAGAATTTAGGCACGCGCACAAACTAGTTTTAACAATAACAATTTTTATGCGCCAGGATATCCTAAAGTTAGAAAAATTTGTTATCTGCATAAATTTCATAAAACATATTATTTAGCTTGATATGAATTTTTACGTTGATAAATTGAGTATGTCGAAAATCACTTTTTTTAGAGGATGTTAATATCTTCTCAAAAGAATAAAGAATAACTATTTTTGAAGGATTAAATTCGAATTGAGTTGTTATTTATCAAATATACAATAGAAAATACATAAAAAATTAACCTAACATTAATATTAAACTTAAATACTTGAATTAAAAATTATTGACGTGAAGCGTCTATTCAAAAGATATTTAAGATAGTAGTGAGGATTTGAAAGCTGTATCAAAAAACACTTTCAAGAATTAATATCTGAGTTTAAAAATAATATTTAATCATGATATAAACAACCTTCGAGGAGCTCCCTTTCACAAATATCATGTAAACATTCATATATGAAAAGGAATGCAGTTTTTGAGCTGGGGTCAAATTTTGACTTTTATACAGTTTTTCAGGTGAAAAGTTTTTTAAACTTTATCAATAGAATTTGAAATAAAATTATGCAGCCATATTTACGAGCTAACACGAGAAGATATTATTTTAGAAGTCAATGCTTTTAATATTTGTGTGTAATAATTTTTAAAATGTCAAACCATTAAGAAGGTTATTGATGAATTTTTGAAAAAAATGATATATTCTTCTGTTAAACCAGAGCGTGAAGCAATTTGTAACCTTAAACCAGTTAGACTATATTACATTTTAACCTCGATAAACTAAATTACTCAAAATATTTATCTTATTAACAATATAACCTTAAAAGTACTCAATCAATAGAGAAGGGATCATCTTATTTTTAAATTTCCCTTTATTATTTGATGAATAAACTCAAAAATTAAATTAAGAACAGTTTCATGAAATCTAAAGAGACCGCCATTTGACAGATTCAAGGAGCCAAATTAAAAATAGAACATACATTTTTCAACACAAAATTTGTTAATATGCTTTCCATAATATTTTGAACAAAAACAATTGAAATTACTCAATTCGCATCTAGAATTTTAACTACATTTTTATGTAAAAACAATGTCAAATACCATACTAAGATTAATTTTAAAGCCAATGTATTATCATTATTCTTCATAATTGTTAGTTAACCACCAACACTCTTCACTATCAGCAATAAAAATACAGATTAGAACTAAAATGTACTTTTAACATGAAAATGGTTACATTAATATTTTTTACCGCTCCTGCGCACATGATTGCTATTTCATAAGACGCAAAATCCAGATTAGAGAAATTGTAAAACAACACCTCAAATGTCACAACCTCTTCACATAAAAGATTTGAAAAATCATAAAATTAAAATGTTAAGTTGAAAAATTTTCTGAATATTTGCATGTAATACCTACGTAAGTAAGAAATCTTCAAGTAAATGAGAAATAATAAATACAACCCTAATGTGGAAATTATTTATCATTGTGAGGGTAATATACAGATGTGTTAAATTTTTTTTTCTCCTGGAAGTTTCTATCACATTACCGATCTGAGCACATTAATTGTTTGCTGAATTCTATTTTTTCAAACTTGAAGTATCGTCCGTTTATTCACGATCAAAAATATTTTGAGTTAATAATAACAGATGGGACGATTTTTGAATGATGGTTGTTCATTCTATTGACTTCATAAAAATACATGTGAGGAAATGTTACTCGTTTAACGAGGAGTTAAATCATACTCTAAATGGACTTGCATTATGGCATCAAATCATTTTTAGTATTTTTACTTCTTTCTATTCACGTTGAATGGATAAGCGATGCTTTTCTATTTTTACACTCACATCAAATGGTTTGCAAAAATAGTTATTTTTAATTCATATATTCATAAATAAAAGAATACCCTTAAATTCGTTTTTGAAAGTATTATGCATGATGGCAATAAAAATACACACTCAGTTGAGAATCGTGTTATACTGCTCTTTGTTGGATCTTCTAAATTACGGATAGAACAATACACATTCCTTCAGAAAAAGATATCAAATATGGTAATAAATCATCCTCACAATTTGATGGGAAAACAGTAGATTAGATCTTGATCTTATAAGCGAAATATGCCACAGGATAATATTTTCACATAAAATTTAGCCAAATTCCAGAGGAAAGTGTTTTCTTTTAAAATAACAAGAAGAATAAAAAATAGTATTTTTCATATGGATATAAAAGATTTTTAAACAAGATAGACGATTGCGCACGTCAGGTCACTTGATTTTTCTTCATATCAAAATTGTCAAATATTTCATTTTAAAAAAATTATTCAAAGATTTTTGAAACAATATTTGAAAATTTTATTTTTCACCTGTATTTTTGGGTGAAAATATTCGTAAGTTAAACCATTATAACATAAATTAATTTGTTTAATTTCAATGGACTTTAGTTTATTGGAGTAAATCCATTTCAATAGTTAATATATAACACGTGCTCAGATAGTGAGATTAATTTTATTCACTTTTTTTCATTGAATTATTACATTTGGCGCCCAGAACAGAACAAAGCCAGACGTAACTGTAAAAGAAAAACACATTTCCTGTTTAGAATTTTAATTTATTCAAATTTGAATCTTTCAAGGTAGAATAATAAAAACTCAACAATCACAAATCCGATTCGAGCTTGGGTGCTAGATATTTTGAATTAGGTCATAGAATGATATGCCATTACTATCTGCATAACGTTGGAGGCGAGACGAATAGTATAGGAGCCGGCAATTCTGATCATTTAGACTTAAAGAGGGTTTCGTTTTTAGATGTAAAGAATTTTCTGCTGGATTATTTAACTTCTAAAACATTATTCATTCGAAAACTTAATAACTTCCACAAGAGAAACACGAAAGAAGATGGTTCATTTTCGAACACACACACATCTGAGTTTAGGATGGCAGCGAATAATTTCCGATTTGGGAATTGTTGGAAGAGCGTATCAGAGACCAGTTCTTTGTTGGCCTACAACACAAATGGAGACAAAAAATTATTTGTCAGAACAGAAAGTTCTGAAGTTTTGTTTTCAGGATTACTCAAAATCAGTGATACCTTTGTAGAAGAATGAAAATTAAATGCCTAGTTATATTGGTTAAGAGATCAGAACACATGTGGTGTTGAAGACCACGGCCCAAGATATCTCTCGAATAACCTCACAAAAATTGTTTTCCGTGGGAGGAACGTTGGCATCAAATAATGGTTGAATGTCAAACCTTAACCAAAGGTGCAATTATTGTGGAATAAGACCATTCTTCAAAATGTTATTTGTTGGAAAAAGAAAGATAGCCCGGACAAAAAAACACGCATAAATCGCTCGTTAGATATAAAAAAAACTTTCATATGACCTACTAACCTTCTACAATAAAGAGATAAATTTAAAAAAATTGACACTCAAAACGGCGCTTGCTATCAATGTCAAAATAACCGGAGTAAACATTACAATAAAGGGGGCACGGGACAAAAGGTTTCATGCATCAGTATATGTGTATGGAATACGATTTTAACCCTAAAACTAAAGCTGACGCCTAACTCAAAATGATATATGAGCGAAAAACTGACTACATGGCGTCTGGATAGCATTTAATTTGAAGTAAATTTAAGGACATAACTTCCACAGACCATTGTGGTAGAAGAGCTAATTTTTGAATTTCATCACTAAGAGCATTAACATAACATTTAACGTTATTCGGAACATCGAAGAAACTAATTAATATCAAAATAGATTAAACAAACCTATTAAAAATTAGAAACGATTTTCGACACCTTTAATCGAGGAATACCCAAAAACTTAGAAAACGTACTTATCTGTGGTAGTGCCAAATTAATTTGACCATGATTGGCCCCTTTCTCTTCAAAATCAAAAGTAGACACGAAGTTAAGCAGATTGGCTGATGATACGCTCTTTGAAACAGTCGAACACACAACTAATAATATAGCAGGTGTAAAGCCGACTGTGAACATCGTCAAGTCAGAGGGTATTGTATGGATCTACGGCGGTTTTAGAATAAAAATCAAAAAACATAAAATTCAAAAACTACTCATTACCTTTGTCTGATGAAATTTTAAATGAAAATTGAGGCCAAAACTATTTTTCTTATATTGATTAGCGTGACACCTATCTACAATTATTCGTAAACGAGACTTGATACCTTTATCATAATAACGATTAATATGGATCGTTTGAAATTCACTCATTTAAATTTTGGAGGCTAGTCGGCGCTGCTCGTTTTTTTAAAGGATAATGGATAAAATTCTTGACATCGTAAAGGTTATTTCATGCTTTTTGGAAGACATAATTTTGTATTGTGAAAAATATAAACAGCTTATAACAGGGCTCTTTTGATATTTCTATTTTATAACGTCCATCGATCAAAGTAGAAAAACAGAATTGTGTAAATTTTTGGAAATGAATTGGAAGTTCTTTGAACTCCTTACTGATAATAATGGCGTCCATCCTCCCCATAAAAATTACGAGTAGTATATGAAATGAAATATCCGACCTTAGTAAGGGAACTAAAGTAATGCCTTTGGAGTGTCTCCTATGCATGTTTCCGGAAGATTTTACACAGTGAATGTGCACTATTATATGAATCAACAAAGAAGAAGATCAGGTTGGAATGGTAACGAGAAATGTTATTGAAAGAATTAAAATGTATAATTTCAGATGCAGCCATGCTAATTCATCACAACATGGGCAAGCCACCTACAGTGATTACTGATGCCTCAACTAAAAGAATATAAGTTTTTTGATGCAAAGAGATGCGGATGGAATCGAAAAATCAGTTTCTTGCTAATCCCGAACATTGTCAAAGGCAAAACACAAATATTCCATCATAAATAGAGAAGCTATGCCATTATTTTCAGTGTAAGGAAATTTTAAATTATGAACAGACCATAAAACATTTGAAAGAATATTTGGATTAAAAGTGTGAATTCCTCATTCAGGACCAGCATGTCTAGTTGGAGGATTATTCTAAGTGGCTAAAATCTTAAAATACGAAATAAAACTGCAGAAGAATTTTTTATTTTTGACTCATTGTCAAAATCACCCAGCCCTACACTGACCCATCGCAAGAGGAGCATTCGATGGTAAATATTGTTGAAACTGTAAAAAATATTCATATTGAACTAATCCTTCCCAGAAGAAGGCTTCAAGATTGTACTTTACTTTTTCTAAAAAAGTTTATAAGTTTGGGTGAGCAAAATATAGAAAATCTGCTTCCAACTTTAATTCCTAATTTTGATTAATTTGAGACCTCATCAGTTAAAAGGCGGATCATATTTTTCAGTGACAGAATGATCCATCATACTTATAATTTTACAAAAAGTTGTTCTAGATATGTTACATCAAGGAGATCCAGGAATCGGAGTCATTAAATCCCTCTCAATACGAAATATTTGGTGACCAAAAATCGATCTTGATTGCTAAAAAATGGTTAGAACGTGCGTTTGTGCCATATAAATATGCCTCGTTCAGAAGAATTTAAGATATTTCAAGATTTAACTCCAGAGTGACCATAGCAGCGATTACATTTTGATTATACACGTCCAGAAGATGTTTTTATGTGGTTTGTGTTGGTTGGCGTTTATAATTGTTGGCCCTACTATTTATGCAACATCTAAAGTATTGATAGCATTTTTCAAGTCTAGTTTATGCGCATGAGCTTACGGTTGCAGAAAGTATCAGATGATGGGCTTCAGTTTACATCGAACGAATTCAAGTTGTTTTGCCGAAGAGATTGCATTAAATACAAAAGATCGACACCATATCATTATTGAACAAATTGGCTGGCAGATAAAACGATTCGTACAGTCAAGGAAAGATATTCAGAAACTCAACGAAATATTAATAAAGTATCACATATGTATGGTAACACTTTTCATATTTAAATTCAAAGAACGCCAACTAACGTGATTTTCAATTTTCCTGTGAGCAACATTTTAAATAATTTTAAACCTAATGTAGGCAATAATGCAAACTTTTCCACTTCAAAACAAGAAAATACACGAATATAAATGACACTTTGCAATTTGACAGGGATGAACATGTTTGTGCCTGGAATAGTCTTAAAAACAGTTTTGATCACGGAACTGCTGTTAGACGAAAAGAATACTTATCTTATTTTACTAAAATTAGAGAAGACCTTAAAGAAAAATGATGCTCATTTGAGATTATACCTTAATTCTCAAACTAAGGTGTTAATCATAATATGAACAGCAATTTGAAATTTTGAGGCGATCATATTTCCGTTCCTACTCAAGTACAAACCACAAACCCATACTCATGAATCCAATGAATTAAAACAAAGAAGATCAGAAAGATAATGGAACAACCAAGATATTTGTTATTGAGAATCAGGTGATGAATTGCAGGGAAAGGTGGGTCATAAAATAGTATATCAATTCGAATAAATAAACCACAACATGAGCTGAGATGTCAATAGCTTGATTTTACGTACCATAATTAAAATCGAGAAAACCTGCATAAAAATGATATTCGAATGCTATTTTTAAAACAAGACTCAGTAATTATATCTTCTGAAATAAACACGGGTTCTTTATTGTTTTTGCCAACTTATTTTATCTAGGTGACAAAATTATTCAATGTAATCCAATATTTTATAGCTTCTATAACTTATTTTTAATTTTCAAAAATTTATCAGTGAATGTAAAAGTAGTTTTTATATCACAACGAACATGTTTTTATTTGAAATATTGTTTCTTTGACAAGAGTTCGGTTGAATAATTTAATCATTTCAGCAGAATAGAAATTTAAAACTGTTAAAATTGAACAATGCCGTTTTGGCATCAAATTAACAACCGTTAAACGGATTGAGTTAAAATTATGGCTTAGTTTTACTTTTCATAGATTAACTTTATTTTTAGCAGTTTTGACTGTCAAATAAATTATTCTCAACCTCGATTATTGTTTAAAAATTTAACTCGAATAAAAGTAAAAAAGAAATGTTTGTGGATTCAATTTTGGAAGATTGCTATTTTTCGCAAAATTTGTTTTGTTTTTTTTTCAACTTTGAACAAAATCATACGAATACGACGCCGAGCGGCTTGCTTATCAGAAAGTTACCATGTATTATTGTTTATGAATTTCTTTACTTTTTTATTCAGATTGGCGAGAAAAAAATGAGCGTCAAATGTTGATATTATTTGTTGTCGTTTAAATGGCATTTCAAAATTCTAATATTTGTTCTACGCTTTTTTTCTTCGCTGTTTCGAGTCCATGTTGGGTAAAACTAATGAAAATTTTCCTTTTTTGACAGCAGCTACAAAATGAACCAGGAACCTTGAATATTTTTGATCAAATTAAAGTAAAAATTTTCAACTGTCAAAAACGTGAATTTCATTCATTATATTTGTATAAAAATTAAAAATGGCTTTAGAATCAAGGAATAGGTAGTTGACATAATGCCAACAAATACGTCAAACAAGCTTTAAAAAGTATAATTTTATCACAAATTTCAAATTGAGCAAGTCAAAAAGTTGAGTTAGATTTCAACTCTTGGATTAAATGCAATTTTATACAAATTCAATAATTTACTTCCGCGCAGGATCAATTCAAACATGTCAAGATAACGTAAGGTAGAATCCACGAATAAAGCTTAATAATGTTAAATTCGTCATCTAAAAACAAAAGTTAAAATAAAACGAAGTAAATCAATTTATATATGAAATCCAAGTTACCCCTTGTAAATCACACTAGTGAATACCAATTTATTTTAATCACATCTTCATATGGTTTTTTCAAATTTTAGATTATTTCATTTATCTTGTTTAAACTCCGCTGTTTAGCTAACGATCAAATATCTATCCTTTTTCACATTAAACATTAGATAAATTTAACTTGTTAATATGAATAATTTCTGTTTAGTGTTTTTAATTTTAGCATAATTAAATTTGGAAAGAGATACCCAGCCTAACTTTAATATTGTTAGAAATTTTTATGAAAATAGCTTAATTCGCAGACACCAAGAATAAAATGTGAAATAGAGTAATGTATACAATAGATTTCAGTTGTGGGTGTTAAAAAAGTCAGCATATAATTTTGAAGTTTTTCAACTAAAATTACACATATTTTTCAGTTATCTTCATTATATTTAATTGAATAACAAAAATGAATTGATTGGTTAAACAGTTAATCTAGCGGCGTTACTGCCGATGTCGTACGATAATTTTATGTCGCTTGGGTATTTCGAACAACTCACCGAAAAAAACCTTTATGCAATAAAAAACCACAAATACGAGAAATTTGGATCATCTGTACTTGAGCCGTATTTGGGACACTGGTGGGGTTACGCTATTCGTTTGATTCCCCTTTCAATAGCTCCAAACATGCTAACGCTGATGGGACTGTGTTTTTTGGCAAGTTCAACAGTTCTATTTGCAATTTTTTCCAACGAGTTTTCGGAAGGGGTACCCGCCTGGGTCAATATATACGGCGCTTTCGCGCTTTTCGCATACCAAACATTTGATGCAATTGATGGGATGCAAGCGAGAAGACTAGGTTGTTCGACTCCACTAGGGGAGGTGTTCGACCACGGTTGCGACACGATTGCGGTTTTTTTAATAATGATCAATCTCGGAAGTTCTACGAAGGCCGCCGTTTCATTAAATTATTTCAAGTGGGCGTTTTGGTGCGTGTTCATCTCCTTGTATTTTACACATTGGACCTATTATGTGACGGGATTTTTTTACTTTACAAGGTACTATGTGAAAATTATGAAGTTTTAACGTAACGGAAGCCCAATTTTCAGCGATTATTGTTCATTTAGTGGCTTCGGTAGCTCCTATTGAGGCGTTTCATCATAAGGTAACCTTCGGGATTTAGATATTTAAAACCTTAGATGACTTTTAGATCTATAAAGATGTAAATTTTTTCACATTAATTTGTGCGATTACTTGTTTATTGAACATTTATACAATACCGTTTTATATATTCCGTATCCTTACTTGTGGTAAAGGAAAGAATGGATCTTCGGTGGCGGTATTCAAGTCTTAACGATTCAGAATACCAGTATATTGTCACCAGTGATCCCCTTTCTAGCGGTATTTATCATTTGGTATTATGTGGACACAAACTCTCAAAACAAAATCTTCGACAGCCATCCCATTGAAATGCTACTTTTGGTGGGGTTTTCCATCGCAACGGTCTCAATTAAATTATTGTTTTCTGCGCTGTCGGAAAGCCCGTTCCCGTTGTCAGACTTCTCGTTGCTAACTTTAATCATATTAGCCATGGGAGTGAAAATCAGATCTCCCATCCTTGAAAAAATATCCTTCTACGCAGTTCTGGTAGTAATTCTTCATGTTTAGATAATGCTAATTGTGTGGAATGTCACATTTTTTTCAAAATTAAGCTTTTATCTGTCTGAGAATCTTAATATTCCAATACTTACACTGCCAAACAAAAAAGATAAATAATTATTCTACGTAAATATATACGTTAGGATCATTTTCATCTTTTGTGATATATTCTCTTGCTAATAGATCTTTGATTTGCGAATGAACAAGTTCTTCCGATATGTTGATATGATATTTATTTGTTTTTAACTAAGTTTCATCATATAATTATACTATACTGAGCATGTCTTGAAAGTTGATTTCTTTATGTGTTTTTACGACTGATAAGATAAGGCATTTGATAGAGAGTTCGTGTTTATCATTTAATGATTGACCAATGTCCTTTTGATGATCAGATGTCACTTTCTAAAGTAAATTCAAATAAGTACGACAAGGGTTGAAGGCTTGTTAAGGTTTTGGTTCAGTTTAAAGTGGCTGGACTTGCTCGAAAACTCTAAGTTGACGGAATACACCTTTTAATCTATAAACAATATTTGGAATACCTCGTCGAAAAGGAAAATTTCGTGTTGCAAGAATGAGGAAAGATTTTCCTCGATTTGACTTGATGGAATTTTATACTTATTCTCTAATTCCCTAAATAAGATGTACGAAAAACTTCAATGAAATCTGGCGACGTGATATGTCATTAAGTAGGGATAATTGGTACCCATTAATATCTAAAACGTATTCCACGCCGTTGATGATATATTGTATTAAACCGTTACTCTCTGAGTGAATGTAACTTAGCTTTCTGTTACTGTTACGTGATAAATAAAAAATTTTAAATTTATCGAGGTTTGATTGAAGTTCTGGTGGAAAGTTGGGCTGAAAATTTGACTGTTCGAAAGTCCATAACTGCGCTCTAACAGTATTGATTCTGCAATTAAATGTATTCTCGCAAATTCGTTTGAAGCTTTGGTCTAATTCGCATGCAGTGTGGTAATCGTCCATTAAAACATTCAGAACCACAAAAAAATCATCAGTGAGAATATTCTTGAGTTGTTCAAACATGAGAACATCTGGATTTGAGGGAGGGAAACATATCAACTTTTTGCAGATATGATAAATTAGACTTCGATTAAACTCATCTTTGTTTATGAGTAATGAATATATGAGAAAAACTGCATCTGTGTGTCTATGATTTAGGCGAATTCCCCATCCCTCCGAGTTAAAAATAATGCTATCCAAATATTTTGCAAGGCTGAACAAAAACATTGAATTTGACTCCATGTGATGTATTGCAGATTCGAGCCCTGCGTTAAATTTCTGTAAAAATTCGTCACTTTGTGCTAAGTATTTTTTGATGATGGAACAATAATGATATTTTTTAACAAAAATAGCATCACATATTTTTGCCATCGAGCCGAAACCACTCTTGAAAAGACTTTGGTAGTTTGATGAAACATGATGGCAGAATCCATTCAAAATTTCAGATTTTAATATTTCGTTATCCAATGATAGAGTGTAAATTGTGGAACAAACTGAACATAATTAAAAAATCACTGTCATAATTCCCATCAGGGCAGAGGTTCCGTGTAAAACGATCTGTAAACGTTGGAAGGTAGTCGCCTATAACCAATATCGAAAGAGACTGCCGAATCGAGAGCATAAAATGCTTGTCCTCGACTATATTAGAAACAATGAGAAATATTTGACTCAGACATTTTGTTGTTTGACTCAAAAACCCTTCAAAATCATCCGAGATAGATATTTTATTCAGTAATTTTTCACGCATGTAGATTGTTCTGTCTTCAATATGTTTCACAAAGAGTGCAGCTTGTGAAGCTCTCTCCTTTTTCTCGCAAGCGTGCATTGAAATTGCTAGAGCATTAACAAGAGGTAAATAGAATTTTGTTGTTTCCTCTCGGTCATCATTGATGATTCTATATTGTTGAATATTTGTACTTTTGGAAGTAGTTAGAAAAATTTTGCTGGATAATCTGGTTGAGAGGAGTGATAACTTCATTCCACCATACACGTAGCATGAGCTTATCATTATAGAAAATAGAACAATTTTTATCTCTTGAACGTCTCTTAAAGCGTCGGATTCAGTATTAGATTTAATTTTGCCCTTTATTATATCTCGAATAAATCGATTAAAAGATCTATCATTTTAAAAAAGAAAACTCAAATAAATCATTGACGTATTTTGAAGCCTTTCGATATTTATCCCATTCAGCTTTGTAATTTTCTGAAAATTCCAAATCAGAATATCTGCTCAGATTCTTAAAATAATATCATAAAAATACTGCATAGACTTTTTTGGTATAGTCTAAAAAATAGTCTTTTGTTTTGGAGAAAAAATTCACTCCGTAAGGGTCTTGAAATGACATATGCATCATATAAACATAACTTAGTTTAATAAAAATCCGAAACTAAAAAGCCTGACACCATTCATTACTTGTGATCAGATTTGAATTCCCAACCTCAAATATCGAGTTTAAAACATTCGATATCGAAATCCAAGCGGAATCGGCATCAAAATTTTTAAAGAGAAATGGATCAGACACCTTATTCATTTATTATGCGGTGGATTTGCGGCGAAATAAATGTCGCTCCTCGAATTACAAAATAAAAGCATTGAACCATCATTGGAGGAACTCAACAGAAAATCAGGATTTTTCTTGATTATAATTTTATCAGTTATTTTATTCCAGTACATTTTACGTAAATGGAAGGATAGATATTTTATTTCATATTTCGTAGGTTTGGCATTATATTCTAGAAAACGACCTTATTTCTAATGTGGATTGTTCCAATATCACTCGCCGTCTATCATTTAATATATAATATGATATTTTTATGGCTTATTTACACAATTGGAGCAATTTTTTTGCTTAAAAAAGTTCGTAAAATCCCCATGTCACTAACCACTCCACGGTTTAACTCTTAATAATTGTTAGTCTCTTATACTCGGCCTATTTTTACTGTCATCTATTTTCGGAGTTTTTTGTTTCATGCTCGTTGATTCTGATTGTTCTTTCCTTGTTTTTTGTAGAAGAGAGTCTTTTTAACGTGATTTTGAGCCATCTTTTGGCAGCCCTTTATGGTTTATATTTTGGACTTATCACAAGAGACACTGCATTTTTACTGACCGATCTTATTCACGTCAGACTTGGGGTTGTTTTGGGAGCTTTATTTAGATATCAGGAGTCACTATACCTCGAACCCAGGCATCTATAAACGTTTGCGCCCTTTGCGGTCTGTTAATGATTGACCTTCAAAAAGAGCGAGAGGAAATTTACACAAATTGCTTCCCCGGAATCGACATATCGCATTTTACAAGATCAGAAAATGTGTTTAAGCTTCAATGTGGCCACAAGTATCTCGTGGCGTGTTTTCAGATTTCACGAGTTTTGTATTCGGGGATGGATACTTGTTGGAAAAAAAGACACATGTCCTTCATGTAGAGAAATCGTTAATCTACGTAAAAACTTCGTTAACCCGTATTCGTCCTTGATTAAATTTAGATGGGAAAAAGCAAATTTTTATTACGGAGATTTGCTTCACATATTACGCTACTTAATTGCATGGCACCCAATACTTGTACTTGTTATGTACATTTGTGCTAAACTATTGAAAATATAGAATTATCTTAGATATTAATTTAGATTTTTTATATTCTCGATATCATTGTAAGTATTCTCATAATTTACATCAATATATGCAAAACTTTATTTTTATATTTTGACCATTTCGTCTTATGCGACAAATCTGCGGATTATGTTTGCTCCTCTTTATAAAATATAATGAAACAATTTTTTAACAAAATGAATTATCATTTTTATCATTATTTTATTTTGGTAATGTACAAGTTTTATCTTTGTTTTTTAATGCTAGTTAAATTACATTTAGACGAAATTAAAACCATTTAAGAAAGTAAATGAATACACCGTGGCCTCATTTTGACGTAGAATATGGTAAAAAATAAAAGAAACAAATCCACAGTTTACCTCAAAATTGCTTTAAAGAATAGAAAAT
The DNA here is from genome assembly GCA_024349245.1 of Neodontobutis hainanensis. NCBI lineage: Eukaryota > Metazoa > Chordata > Actinopteri > Gobiiformes > Odontobutidae > Neodontobutis > Neodontobutis hainanensis. The sequence goes on along the minus strand of JALDNG010000397.1, from coordinate 224,683 downwards.
CTTTTGCTATACCTGGATATTCAATCCGCACTTAAATAAAAGTAAAATCATATTGGCGTTCTTTATTATAAATCGTGTCACCTGAATATAAATCAAATACCCCAAATGTTTTACTCATGAAAAATTCAATCTTCTAAGTAAAATAATAACAAGAAAATTAAAAGTAATTTCTGCAGTTATTCGGGTTATATTTTCATAAATATCCTAAATTCTATATTTGGATTTATTTATCAAGAATAAGAACATGGTGAAAAATCGACTTAGAACGCGCAATCTCTGATAAATTTCTAATTAAATGTCCACCTAAAGATCGCTCTTTCCCAAATATTGTCTCGAAAATATTTTTAAAATTACAATCTCTAGTCAAAATTTAATAAATATACAGGGATTTTCGTGAGTTGTTAGGAAAACTGTAAATATAAAAATATTTTAAATTTAAGGAATATTGATTTCGAATTGTTAAAGAATGCTTGAATGATAAAATATGTGCTAATTCAGCAATTATTTTGACAGAAACACGACATTAACGCTTTCTCAAACATTAACTACATAGTTTTGTATTATTTCCTCGTCAAAATTCCCATTCATGGATTAATTTTAATTCTTGTTTAAAAGCATCATTTAACCTTTGAAAGAATCTACCGTGAGATTCCCACCTATAGTTAAAAAACCTTTTTAATTTCCGTAAATAAATGAATATCCCATTCTTGATTGAACATCTAAAATAAATTAACTTCAAAAACCAATTGATTAAGTTTAACAACATGGTGAGAATACACATGTTTAAACTTGTAATGCGGCTTTCTTGTGGTAACCGTTCATAAATAGTCTATATAAAAGTAAAAATTTGTTTAATATATCTAAGTGGTTCTTTTTAGGTAAAATAAAAAAATTAAAAATTTATTTTGAGTGAAAATATTGTACGCCTTTTTGATTTTTTCGTTTAAAAGATTTTTACTTGATATAAAAATTATCACTTTTACAAAATTTCATTGCATGACGCGTGAAAACTAGGACGCACGTGCAATAACATAGAACTAGTATCTAGTCAATTAGATCAATCGATAACAAATGGCCACAAAGACTGGTTACAACCCATCTACGAAACACAATTAGATTCAGAATTACAAGTTCGACAGCTTTGATGGTAATATAGAACCGTGGTCGATCTATCTCAAACAGTTCGAACACCCATTCGAGGTCTACACCTGACAAGATGATATCGAAAATAATCCACTCAAACGGGATGCGTTTTTAACTGCTTTGACTCGCGCCATTTTCCTTTGATTCTGGAGAATTCATCATCGCGAGAAGTTAAACAGCTTAGCTACGAAGAAATCATCGAGTTCATGGGTAGGAGAAATGAGAAGCAGTTCAATATTTTGTAAGAAAGGTTCGATTATGTCTCATGCCATCGAAATACTGGAAAAACAGACAAAAATTACGCAACCAGGCTTTGTGACCTTTCTAGGAGTTGCGAATTGGAGGAAAGCGTAAACCATCGAAAACGGGATCAGTTTATCATTGGTTATCTGGATAAAGCTATGGAGCAGGAGTTAGTGAGAACATTTTTCTCGTTATGGAGTCGCTCAAGACGATGTTGTTCGGGAAGCGATCATGACTTCCAATTCATCAAGAAATGAGAAGGTATTTCCAGTTCCATACATTGACAACCTCTCTTCAAATAACGTTTCAGACGTTTGCAAGATCGAAAAGGCTAAAACGTAGGGGAAAGTTGATTTCAGAATCTTGGATGCACATTCAGATTGTATGATTATGGTAAACCGAAACAAAGTTCGTTTAACGAGTGTCCGGCTATAAAAGCTCAATGCTATGCGTGTAAATCAGTAGGACCCTTAGCAGTCGTGTGTTTAAAGTTCAAAAGAGCTTCATTCAAAGCAACGCATGAAAAATCGATTATACTTTAAATTATGCCAACGACCTATTCCAATTTTCTAGCTGTTTATTAACAGGGGTGGGTCTAAATTCATGCTCAAGGTTAGGATTAACGGTGTAGAAGTGGAAATGGTTGTTGATAGTGGCGCTTTAGTATCGTATGTAGGCAAGTCGACTTGGGAAAAGTTGGGGAAAGGCAGTTGACACCGTCTGAAAATTTACGAGCTTATTGGTACAATCCCATTCTTGTATTGGGAAAAATAAACTTTGATGTCACACTGGAGAACGTTGTCAAGAACTTACCACTCATCATCGCCCCACAAACGACATTTTTATTTTTGGTTCAGATTGGATGGATAATTTTAAAATTAGTTTATCCATCAACACGGTCCAGGTTATGAGGAATAAAACACAGAGGACGGGCTTTAAAAACATGTTGACGGAATTCAAATAGGTTTTCGCTCCAAACACGAAAGGAATCAAGAACTTTACAGCCAACCTCACTTTGTCTAACAATTCAATCCCGAAAATCTGCAAGCCACGGCGTATTCAATAAGGTATACAGGCAAAAGGGGGAACGGAGATGGGAAGACTCACTGATCAGAAATATATTGAACGCGTCGATATTTGGAAATTTCAAAATTTCTGGGCTTGTCCTGTAGTTAACACGATAAAGTCTGATGGATCCATTCGATTTTGTGGGATTTCGCTGCATTATCAAAAAACACTTCATTGCTGAACCTTACCACCTGCCAACTCTCGACGAAATTCTGGATATAATAGAGGGGATCTAAATTTAGCGTTCTTGACCTTAGTGAAACATATTTAAAGTTATATAAAGACAATAATTCTCAGAATCTAGTTGGCATTTCAATTCATCTTTGGTTTTTCAGAAAAATAGAGTTCCATTTGGTATATCGCCTGTCCCTGCTATTTTTCAATTTATTATGGATACTTTTCTGAGGGAAATTCCAAACACGACATGTTTCTTAGACGATATAATAGTCTGCAGTGAAAAACGATACTTGTCCCATTAAAAACTCGATTGAAGTATCAATAAGACAAAAAATTATAATATCACCACTAAAGTCGAGAAATGCCCATTTATGAAATACGTGTTGTTCTACTTAGAGAATTGCATCGACAAATGGGGAATTCACCCAAATGACCAAAATGTTTCATCTATTAAAAATTAAGTGGCACCTCATAACGTCACTCAACTCAAGTCTTTTCTTGAGACCATATCGTATTATGGCCGTTTTATTCCGATATTACATTCTCTGTCTTTCGTTTTACGACTTAACAGAAAAAATAGTGTTGGAAGTGGAGAAATAATCATCAAATGTTATTTGAGCAACTAAAAAAAACAATATCGTCATCCAGTACACTTAAACACTTCGTTTTAAAACCCCAATTACGGTGTCCTCAGATGAGTCGAAGCAAGAAATCGGAGGTGTCTTACTTAAATTATATGAAAAAAACGATGAGAGAGCGGTTATATATGTTTCTAGAACCCTTAAAAATGGAGAACAAATTTTTTCCTCGAAAGAAAGAGGGGTTTGCAATAGTTTTTACCCAAAAGAAATTACACCCTTATCTTTATGGTTGGAAATTTACGATCATCACGAACCGTAAAACCACTCGAAGGTACTTTCAACACAAAAAATGGTCTTTATTGAAAGGCATATGCTATAATTACTAGACGATGTGCTTTCTTAAATAATTTTGATTATGATCTCTCATATCGGCCTGGGAAGTTCAACTTTATTGCAGATTTATTGACGCGGCTCCCAGATTCAAGCGAGATGAGCCCATATTCGATCACCATTTCCATCCAGCTTTAATCTTGTACATCAAGAATTAAAAATCAACAAACGATTATTGTGGCAAAATCAGAAAAAGACCCAGTAATATCAAAACTATTTTGATATATCCAGTTGAATTGGCCAAGGAAAGATATATTGGCAGAAATACTACCATATTACGAAAATAGATCTTTGTTAAGTTCAGAGGAGAACATTCTACTTTGGAAGGGAAGATTAGTTATACCTCATGAACTCCGAAATTTGGAATCACAAAATTTCCCCAAAGCCATCCCGGAATAGGAACTATGAAATCGTTTATGAGGAAGTGTGTATGGTGGCCGTCCATCTCAAAAGACGTGAAGTGTTTTGTAAAAACTTGTCAAACATATCAGTCCATATCCCCAAACGTGCCGAAAAATCAATCATTCCTTTCAGTACTACAATCGATCCTTGGGAACGGATCCATATTGATCACTCCTTTACAGCTGGCACACCGTGGTTGGTAATAATTGATGCATTCAAAAAATGTATACATGTCTACCCAGTCGAATCATGTGAAACAATCAGTACAATACGGTGCCTTCGCGATCCTTTCGCTCGTTTTGGGATCCCATCCAGGACTATTTCTGACAATAGTCGGCAGTTTATATCACAAGAATTTGAATCATTTTGTGCAAATCAAGGAATCAAAAATATTAGAACAACTCCCTATCATTCGCGATCAAACGGGTTGACGTTGAGAGCCATTTGAAAAATAAAGGACAACTATTTCAAACGTAAGAACATCAAGGATGATAAGGAAATGCTTGAATAAGTACTTAATGGTTTAGTAGTTGAAAACAAGATGCAACTGGAAGGTCACCTTCTAACTTGATGTTTGGGAGACAAATACGGAGTCCTCCTAATAGAGTCAAGCTTCAGTCAAAACTAACATCGACGAAGTTGAGAGTTCAATGAAGAATACTTACCATAAGAATTTACAACATTGGGAATTCGCAGAACATAAACCCGTTTTGGTTATAAATTAAAGCATCAGAGGATTTATACAAGGCAAAAATTGTGTAAAAAATCAGGAGACTTAGCTTATGAAGTTATATCGAACTATAAATGCGTTCGTAAACATGCAGCTCAACTAAAACAAAGAGTGGAACTTAATTACCAGTTAGAGAAAATTACACAATCTGAATTGTCCCGTGAAGATGTAAATTGTCATACAGATGATCGCTCATTCTTACCCGAAGTAGGGGTTAGCGCCAGTGATGACATCCTAAAACCACGTAGACCTGAGAGACTCAAGAACAAAAACATATCTATTCAGCAATATTTTAATTTCATCAAAGAAAAATCAACGATGTTTAAGAGGAGGTGGAAATACATGGCGCGTGCGCGGCACTATAGAATTAGTATCGAATCAATTAGATCTATTGATTACACATTTTTTTAAAATAAGCATTTATTATTCATCATATTTTTTAATTATTATTTGAAAAGAGGCCATTGTTTACTGCCCGATAAATTTTATGATGGTCTGAATTAAAATTTATTCACCTTAAGCATTTTCACAACATTAGAAACAAATATGAAAAAATTTTATCTGAGTGTTTGAATCAAGAGGAAAAAAGAGTTTAATAGAGAAGACATGTTAACATTTATCTTCCCAAACGATCTGTCACAAAATTTCCTGTTTTTAATAAATGTTTTTTTTAATTTCAAAAAATGAGAAGTCATAATATCAAATGGAAACTCTGGCTTATAATTCGGAAGAGATGTTGAGTTAACTAGTGGTTTAAGCCATGTTTACAATATTAGTTTTGTATCTTTATAAGTATAATCACGCATTAAAAAGCAATTTGACCATTCAATTATTTTATAAATCATGTTAATCATATCCCTTTAAAACAAACAAAAAAGTTATTTTTTAATGTTTGTTTATTATTGGCCGAGCTTTGAGTTTATCAGTTATCATGCTAGATTAACACTTCAAAAACTTTTTAGAATATTTAAACGCCTCATAAAAATCACGGATAAACGAAATATAACCATGACGATTACTTCATGAAAGAATAAGCCAGAAATTTCAATATTTTTATATCAGATGCACTTATTGTCTATTTAAAGTTAAAGATGCCAATGGGATTTATTTTTATATTAAATCACTATTTTTATTTTTAAATCATTCTTAGGCTCCAGCGTATGATTGTGCGCAATGTGATAATAGTTATAATTTTAAGTTAATGCAAATTTGGTCTACCAATAACAAATTCATTGTCAAGTTTAAATATTTACAACATTAATACAGAAAATTTAGCTGAATTTTTTATTATGAAATGGTTATTGATTTTTTATTTCTCTCGGGAATGCGAAGAAGCTAAGCTTTTGTTTAGTATTTAAACAATGTAATAATTATATGGTGTACGAAAATTCAAAATTATTCGACGACAAACTATGTTAACTTCAATAAAATACATTCAAAAATAAAATGATTGACTGCTATTGGGCATATTTTGCTTCAACATACTTCTGACATATAAACTGCAAGAGTAGTTTGAATTTTATAGGTTTACGCGCACGCTTCAACAGTTATCAAAAATAGGATCGAGTATCAGCTATCAAGTGGAAGTAAAAATTTATACCCTTTAATAGGTGCCAATACAGTTTAGAATGATACAAAAACTAAGAGTTGTTTTTCTAAATTACCCATTAAACAAGAGTATCTTCTCGTGTTGGTAGAAAGAAATCTGTCGAAAAACAAATTTAACAATTTCTGTGACATACTAAAGAGAAAACCGCCTCAGCTGTATAAATATAAATTAATATCATTATTTTCTCAATCTCTTTTTCACAAAAGCAGGAAATGTTTAAATAGAGCCATCATAATAGGTTCAGAGGGAGCTAAATTTCACAATTTACAGTCATTATAAAATGGTAAATTAGTCATTTTTTAACCTTATATTGTTAGCGTGTTCATGAATGAACTACTGGACAAATTTATGGCGTGTTTTTTCAAGCCTTGCCAGTGAATAAGTTGTATTGTTGTGTGGTAAACCAATCAAAATAAAATAAATTTCATCAACCGATGCTTTCTGATATAAGTGGCCCTATAATCAACCTTGATAAACTTAGCTGTTTCTAAATTTATACAAATTCTATCTAGTTTGTAACTTACGGTTAAATAATAAAATTAATACAACTTATGCAATTTCGCAACCTCTCCTTTGGCTCATATAAAGCCCCATTAGTGGCTCCGAGGCGGTTTCGAAAACCACGAATTGTTTCATGTATATCCAACAATTATTTTTAAGGGTTAAATAATCCATCTTGTCCCATTATTAATTTTAAATTATCAACAAAATATTTTTTAATAAAACCGCGCGATATGTATTTTATCGAAAGAATACAATAAGAATTATGAGACCAGAGTTTATTTTGAAAATTAATCTTCAAAAATAAAGGAAAAATAACCATAACTTGATAAAACGGCCAAATTTTCAAAAATTATTTTTATCAAACAAGACGTTGAAAAGAAAAGCTAGTGTTGATATTAGGAAATCGCGCGATTCTTGTGTGTGAACAATCGTAATTTAAATGTTACGCAAAAATAAAATCTAAAAGTCTTTAACATAAAAATAGGATATTGGAAAATATAATAAATAACGTACAATTATTCTAACTCATTTTAAAATTTCGGCATAACTATAACGATGACTTTTTCTGAGACAACAAAGCCCCGATTCATCGACATGGTTCGGATTTAAAGATAAATTTAGAAAAAAATCGACTATCAAATCTTGATAATCTAGTTGAAATAATATTTTTTGTTAAACTGAAAAAATAAGGATCTAAGGATCACTTCGAAAACTGATAAAATCGAGAAAATTGGTCAAATTGTTTCTAGATTAATGTCGGATTATTATTTTTGAATTTATCATACATCAAAAATAAAATGAAGTTTAAACATTTTTATAAATCATGAAAAATATTCAAAACTCTTAAAATCTTAAATTTAGGTTAAAAATAAGATTAAACTATCATTAAACGAGTAATATTCAGTGAAAAGTGGTAAAATTATTCAACTTCTATCTGCCAATTTTTTGACATTGATAATGAAAGAAACTGCTCCATCAAACCGTCGGGTTGATATGTTTATTTTTATGGTTTACAAATTTTTATCTTTTGATATAAGAGTGTCTGTACAATGTATATTATCATATAATTTGTTTCTTCAGCTGGGTGGCGTTAAGTTTAGCTTCATATATTTCCTCCTAATAATAAGCTCGCGTGATGAAAATATACGTTTAAAGGAGATTTTTAAGGTTTTGAATGCAATATTTGTGTATTTTTTATCAATTCACAAGTAGCCATTTTGAAAGTTAAAATTCTTCAGAGATGCGTATTAATGAACTGATTTTCTCAAGGATTATATACGGAGTAACCAAGATATGAATATTCAAAATTATAACAACGCTAACATCAAAGTATTAAAATGCTTATAAATTAAAAAGTAGAAATTAAAATTATCAACAGATTTTGTTCCTAAAAGATAAAGTAAACGCAAATTCGTCCTCCCGTTGATGTTTGAAAAATTTTACTTTTATGTCAATATTATAGTTCTTACAGTTTTCACTCAAAATTAGCCATTGGTGGGTAATGTTCGTTAAAGTAATGGAATAATTTATGCGAATGCCATAAGTTCACATTTTTAGGTTTTTAGATTCTGGGGATGGGACTTTACATTTTTTCTTTTTTAAAATGTCATACGCGCCTCAATTTGGGATATAATCTACAATATTCGCGCATGTTATTTAAATTTGAAAATATAACATCAAGCAACTGCAAACTGAAAAATTATTTTTATTAAAATATTCAAAAATCTACAACATGAAAACCAAAACGCCTAGTTTTTAAAATATCGGTATACTTGCTCATAATTTAATTCGGATTAATGAAAAATAATACCCTTTGAGATTATAGGAAAAATAATCCTAGGTCATTAACAGATACGTGATTGATAAATTTAATCTTTACCTCAAAAACTGATGATGAACGAAGTAAGCCGTTAAAAAATGTTCTTTTATTTTTATTAAATTTTTTAAAAGCACAACGTGGCAGCCTAGCAGCCAGCTTTAAAACTTTCTCTCTATAAACCATGTTATACTTAGTGGAAAAAATTACAAGAAAAACCTAAAACACGCCAGTTTGAAATAGACCCGGGTTTAGAGCGCTTGATTAAAGTAGGAAGCCACAAATTAAGACAGAGATTCGAACTCATTCAAGGAGTGTTTATAAATCTGTATCAAAAAGCCGACGAATTCCTGCCGAATCAAAAACGTATAAGGCTGAAAAATAATAAGGTTTAGCGTTCAAACCTCTGAAATACCGGCTAGATTGGAAGCCAAAGACCTCCTCCGCAGAGTGGCTGAAGAATTTCCCCATCGAAATAGAAGACGACCTAACTGACTATCTTGGTAATGATCTCACGTAAAGCTCAGCGAAATCGTTAGTTGAAACTCGCTATTTCTTCCAGGTAGAAGGAGAAGGTCTTAAGTTTCTCGTATGAAATTTCGTCTATGCAGAACGACCGCCTAGAAGACGATATACTGCCCAAAGTATACCAAATTGCCGAATCAGAATCCCAGGAAGCAACAGTTATCCACACGTTTCATTCAGGAATACGTTCGCGCGCTTATCAAGAAAGAAACTCCCTCCAACAAAATTCCATTCGTCCGACCAGGTACTAACTTTCAACGAATAGGGGGTGATAAAGCCACCCAGGAAAATAAGGCAGAATTCGACGAACTGTCAAAAGTTTCGTTAGAAAAGCTCGAACATTTTTTCAAACAGAGTGAGGTAAGGATCGTATTAACCGTTGCTACACCACGATACACTGATCGACTACATGAAAGCATTCCGTGATTTCTATAAAACGATGTTTGAAATATCAGAAAACGTGGTTGGAAAACTGACTAGCAAGTATTTTTTAGGCTTTGAATTTGTCGCCAAAATATGATGAGGAATAAACAAGCATCCACCTGCGTGTCGGAAACCCGTAACAGTAAAGATGCATGAAATAGAAGCTGGTGTGACATCGGGTGCTCCAAGTGTGAGAAATCTGGTGAAGAAATTTGCAAACAAAAATCGCGCGAACTCCGCCTCTGTTTTTTACGAAGAAATCGATAAATCGATTGATTCCTCTCCGGTTGCTGGTGATAATGGATTCGTTCCAGGTAAGAAGGTTATCGCCCTCTTTGACATGAAAGGACGTAACGTTAGTTGCAATAAAAATCAGAAACTGATGCAGATCTGTCTTTTCATAAGGGAGATATAATTTTCATTGTCAAAGACATCGATGAGAATTGGGCATGTGGCTATATAGACGATAAGAACTTAGGACTTTTGCCGAAAAATTTTGTAAAACTCATCTAACTTTAAATATATTTCTGAAGATTAAAACTGGTTCTTCTTACTGTGAATCATGCAATTTTGTTGTGTTCCAATGATAAATTTATGTAGTTTTTAGAGAAAATTCGACGAGTCTTAAATTACTGTGCGTGAATCTGCATTCTATTTTAACCATTACAAATTTGGGTATTAGATAGCTGAAATGCTACCGTTTCACAGAAGTAATCACTTTTACGCAAGTCTTAAAACTCAACAATGCTTGGCATGCATAAGCTGGCTATTATGTTAAAATATTGAATTAATTTTAAATATCTCATCATTCAACCAAACGTTGGGGCTGAATTCTACATTATTTAAAAGTGGATTTTTTTAGCTTATACATGAATTAATTGCATAAATCGGATTTTTATCACATATTTAAGTCTCTTTGAACGAGAATATACATCATCACGACCTTATTATATTTCAGTAATTTTCAAATGCTATTTATCTATTATTTTCATGATGTATATCGATGAAAAAAATGGTTTGAATTCCTAACTGTTCATTTTATATGTATTGGTAGTTAACTCCATCAGCCAAATGAACTTTCGTACCGAATTAAAAAGTTTACAACACATCCTTGGTTGAGCAAGCGCAGATAAAGAGTTTATAAATGGCGGCATCTTGTCCTGTTTTGCCACCAAACCTCTTTGTTAACATAACATCACAATCGCTTCATTTTCTTTTTTGGGTAAATGAGAAAATCTTGAAAAGTGAGAATCTATCAATAACAGTCTTACAGAATTGGATTGCTTCTTCGATTTTCGTCTTATTATCGACATATATTTAAAAAGACTAAATTTTTAAATTTTAGTGTTTATTTTTTAAGTTGTGGTCATTTAAGTCATATTTTTATTGTTGTTTCTTTTCATTAAGTTTTGAACTAATGGTGTCGCCCATATATATTCATCCTTTAATTTCACGATACGACCATGATCAGATAGTTCTTAGTTTTAACTTAATTAATGCAAAGATTTCATTTTTTTGATTAAACGGCCCATTTATTTAGTTATAGGTAACTGGTGTGTATTGATGTTTCGTTGATCAAATCAAAATAACCATGAGCACAGGTAGAGCATCTTTTTAAATTTAACCATTTTTTAGATAAAATGGACAAAGATAAATAATAAAACATGCAAAATTATACAAAGCTGATCCTATTTGGACGAGTTTAGAGTGCTGTTTTTAAAAAATTATGTGAAATGACCGAATATGGCAGGGTTTTGTGAGCAAATAAATGAACTTACAACTATGTAAGGCAGGAACTTTTAAGATGGAATTTTATAAAATTCATACAACTGGTAGACGAATCAGCTTCGATCGGATATTCATATTTTATTAAAATGATATATAGGCATGCGTGATATATTCATTCTTATAGTTGTTTTGCATATATTTAAAATATTAAACCTAAACAGACTCATGTATTGGCTATGATAAAATAAAAATCAGCCCATGTTCATGTTCCTTATTTCAAGGAAGTTAAATAGTAGTTTAATATTTACCTTAGGGGGTCAGACAACCTTATTCTCACTTCATTTGGCAGCATGGGTGAAAACCCAGGTTGCAAAATTTTAAAAATACTCTTAAAAATATTAAAAAGCGATGTTTTATCTGATATGAAACTCAACCTTTCATAAACCTTTCGTTTTGTGTTCACCCAAACACAACGTTTTGTTCTGTAAAATTCTTAAACAATCAAAATTTCCATTTTGGAATTGTTTGCAGTCTTAACGTCTTAGCTTTATATCGTTTATCTTTTTGTCAACAGAGTTATCGATGGTTGATTTACTATGAAAATAAATTAACAATAATGTCAAAAAATAACATTCGGCATTTATCAAAAAAAGGAACATGTTTCTAAGGAAATTATCAAATGATTGGTACATTTTAAAATGTAAATTTTATGTCAGTATTGAGGTATGCTTTAATGTTATCTAACTGCTGATATTAGTCTTTAAGAATTGATTTGATAACTCCTCAGAGATTCATTTGAATAAAATTAAATTTCGAAAAGTTTAAAGAATAAATTCTTAAAAGATATAAAACCACAGGTGTGATTACAATTACGCTATACCCAAATTTACCTGAAATAAGGTTTTCTCAACGTATTCAACAAAAAATATTTTTGGTAAGTTGTAATTCTCGCCATGCTTCGTAGTCTTCAAAAAATGGCTAAGATTCCATTTTTGTTAACTATTAAAAAATTTCTGACGATAGGTTATTAATGTCGCCAAAATCAGAATGATCGTTTTATTCTGTTTCACAAATCAAAAATAACAATCAAAAATGAAATCGATAAAATATTTATGAAAATTAAATATTAGATATCCATCATTTTCCACAGATAAGTGTAACGTGAATACAATTTGTCTTTCGCAGTGTATAAATAAAATTCTGTTTTTAAACCTACTCCTCATTTTTATTGTTTGTACGAATGGTTGTTAAATCAGCGATAAACTGCTGAAAATATTAATTAATGTATTTAGCACGACTCTCTAAGACAGTCAAAAGATATTATCGGAAGAGAAACATTTTTTCGAGAATGAGTTTTCTTCCACGCCATTTTTATGATAAATATATCGGAATAGATAACAGTAATCTGATACGCGTCCACTGTCATTTGATTGAAATAATTATGATTGTCTTGTGAACTGAAACATTACAGGAAATATAATTTTGTGATAAAATTCAAAATAATTAAATTTTATTTTTATTTTAATCTATTCGTGAGAATAATTTATGGAACCATATTGTGAATAGTTTCCACTCTGTATGTAAATAATGAAATTAACGCCCAAACTAACTATAGTCTGATCATTTGACGAGATTAATAAAAATAAAATATAGCGCACGTCTGTTATGCTACCTTATTCCCTCCCACGGGTCATAAGACTGCATTCCGCGCAATTCTTTCCGATCTTCTTAGTTCTGTTACAAAAGGTGGCAGCTGACCAGTGTTTTGATTTTCTTCCGGCAGATTGCAGGGGACTAAGCGGTTGAAATGAGTTTTTATGAGGCGGTCTGGGTCTTAAAGGTAAGTTAGCTCGTATACAGGGTGTCTTTTTGCTGCAACTCAGAAAAGACCTTCGAAAATTGGTTCTTGTGTTCCTCGAGATATTTATTTCATAAGGACAAAATCATCGACATTGTAAAACGTTGACGTCATATTTTTGTCGTTATAACTTTTCATTGCTTCAATACTTTTGTTTGTGTTTTCTGAAATTTTTCCATGAATATCCTTCATGATATTCTTTAATTTTGTGACATATTCGTGCTGGTTGTTCTTTGAGTTTTCCCTTTGATGCTCCGAGAAAACTAAGTCAAAAGGAAGTTTAATGTTTTTACCATAAATTATTTCCGCTTGAGTGTATTTGGAAGTTCGGCTCTCAATTGCCCTAAGCGATAACGCAATATTGTCAAGGAATGTATCCCACGTCGGCGAATCTTCGCGAATAAGACTCATAATTGCTTCTTTGGTTTTTTTGTTGTATCGTTCCACTAGCCGGTTACACACGGGGTGGTATGGAGTTTTTAGTGTTTTGTGTGATAGGAGATATGAAAACAGATGCTGAAATATACTTGATTCGAAGGCTGAACCTTGATCAGAGTGAATTTGGTCTGGAATTCCTAATCGATAAACGACAAGGGATAAAAAAGCTCGTGCTACCGTATCTGCTGATTGGTTTAGCACAACCTGTAATTCAACCCACTTTGAACAGTAGTCAATGAAGATGATTATATGGCGGTTTCCGTTGTTTGATAAGGTAAGCGGCCCGATAAAATCGACTTCCCACAACTTAAATGGCTGATTGACAGTTATCGGGCAAAGCTCAGCCTTTGGAGTGTAATTTTTTGATTTATTAAGAGAACTGGTTAAACATCGTGATATATAGTCTGATGTATCCTGGTCAATACCAGGCCAGTAACTTTGGTTCTTAATAAGATCAACGCATTTGTTAATGACCATGTGAAAGGATTTTATCATGTACCAATGATAGGATATATGGCTTCATCGCCTCTGGTATGAATTCTTTCTGTCCTCTGTGGTCTCTGTGATATAGGATGTCATGATCAACAATTAGGTTATTTTTGAATTTTAACAATCTATCCAGGTAAGAAAACTTAAAAACGTTTGTGAGGGTTTTAGTTCATGTTAAGTGGTTGACAAGTATCTTGATAACGTTATTTTTTTGTTCATCCCTATCTTAATATCTGGCATTATTTCAATTGCATTTATCGACCTGATAAGCCATAAGCGATTATATTAGATGTTCCCTTAACGTATTCGATGTCGAATTGCTCTAGTTCAAGGAGCCAACGGGATTGTCGACCTCTGATATCCTTCATTTGCTTTAAACGTAGTAAGAGATTATGATCTGTTTTCAACGTGAATTTCGACCGTAGAGATAATGCTTAAATTTTTGAACCATCCAGACAATTGCGTTGAGGTCTTTGTCAATAATAGCATAGTTGCGTTGAGCATGGTTCAAGCTTTGACTTGTAAAAGCGATAGGAATTAAATTTCCCTTATTATTTTGGGAAAAGCAAGCTCCGATAGTCTTTTCTGAAGCGTTAAAACTTTGATAAAACTTTTTTTTGATGTCTGTAAGCCCAATTATGCCAATGTTACTTAAAGCAACTTTCATTCTATTAAATGATGCTTCACACTCCTTCGACCAAAACAAATGTGTATTTTTTGAAAGTAACTTATTCAACGGTGCGGCATGTCTGGCTATGTTCGGTATGAACCTTTGAAAAGTGTTACAACACCCGAGGAATTACCTTAACTCCAATTGATTTGAGAGTGCTTCCAATCTTGTATTGCCTGAATTCCTTCTCCATCTGCTGATAATCCCGAGTTAGATATTTTGAATCCTAAATATTCCACCTTATGTAAAGCGAATTTATATTTTTTTAAATTTAATTTGAGACCGCTTGACCTTATTTTCTGAAAACATTCCTTCAAGTGTTTAATATGTTCCTCCAAACTTGATGAATATACCAATATGTCGTCGAGATAAACTGCTGTGTTTGTAGATTTCAGAAAAAGATTGTCCATCAACCTTTGAAAAGTAGCTGTCGCGTTGCATAGGCCGAACGGGAGAACATTAAATTCGTATAAACCTCCCCCTGGCTACGGACAGAAGGCTGTTTTCTCTTTAGACGATTCGTCAAGGCTGATTTGCCAGTAGCCTGCTTTGAGATCTAGTATTAAAAAATATTTTGCACCATTAAGCCGATGGAATAAATCATCTCAAAGAGGTAATGTATATTAGTCTTTTACTGTTACTTCGTTCAGTTTTCGAAAATCTACCCAGATGCGATTCCTACCGTTCTTTTTTTTCACTACTACTACCGGTGCACACCACGGGCATTTACTTCCCCATATTATGTTTCGATCAAGCATTGTTTGTATCTGACTGGCTATTTCTTCCTGGAGAGAAGCGTATATTCTGTATGGCCTTGAATAGAGGGAGTTAATATTCTCTGTGATCATTTTGTGGCGGACTGTATCGGTAAATCCGTAGTCGTCTTCGGATGATGCAAACACATCGTGGAAACATGCTATTATATCTTGGATGGACTCTGAGGGACGTTCAGTTGTTGCAAAACATTTTTTTGTTGATGTTTTTGTCAGGATGATATTGGGGGAGCATATATCGATTATTAGTTCATGCTTTGCGATAAAGTCTCGGCTAATTATCATTTTATGATTTAATTTTTCAACAACCTCAAAGTCCCAGTTGGTTTCCAGATCATTAATTTTATAAAAAGTTTGCCTCGACAAAGTACTTTTATAAGTTCTCCTGTCACTGTGAATATTGTCATACCTGATGGAGCTATTTCTCCTTGTACAGTGTATTCGTCGAAAAGCGAGATGCACGATCCTGTATCTACATGAGCCGCAATTTTTGCTTAGGGCATAATAGTTACACTGACTGGTCGGCAACTTACAAGAGAAAAATATGAAGAATAACAATAGCGACGATTAAAATAATTTTTTGAAGTAGATATAGTGGATTTCAATTTAAGGCATATCCTTCTTTCGTGACCTTGAAGGCGACAGTAGTTGCATGTGACAAGGCCTTGCATTCCCGTGCTTGATGACCGGCTGCTCCAGATTTATCACACGATGTAGGAAGGTTGGTCTCTGAGTCTCAGTGTCTCGATTTTGTTCTCGATTGACTCTAGTCTATCATATATCGACTTCTTTTGATTGTCTGTCTTAGGCATGATTGCAGCAATATCCTGCTTCGGGCATGAAAAATCCGTCTCAACAGTCGCCACGTGTGCAGGAGCTAACATAATATCTGCCTTGATGCATAAATCGGTGAGTGATAGGTCTTCAAACAATCCTAGTTGAGTAGCAATGGCCGATGGGAGAGACTGGAGGATGCGCTGTTCGATCATAAAGCTTTAACCCTCAGGGCTAAGTGACGGCATAGTGTATGTTAAGTGAAGGTTCAATTCACGAAAAAAATCCTGGACCCTCTGTGGTGGACGTAATTTCGAGTTTGAGAATTTGACGAAATGAAAGGATGTGTCCCCCATGGGTTTGACTTTTTGGGAGATCCATTTCTTAAGAGCATCCCATTTTTTTCCAGATTGAGGCATCTTGTAGACCTGATTTTGAATAAGCGTCAAGCAGATCCTCATCAAAGCACGTGGGAACGATCAACGACCGTCTTGTTGTATCCCAATTCTGTGCTGTTACAAAGGTCTCGAAACGAAGTATCTATAGCCTGGTATGGGTTGTTCGAGAAAGAACTGGAATCTTGAAGTCGGATAAAGCAACCCCATACCCTGCATTAAATATAGTCTGATCATTTGACGACATTAATAATAATTAATATAGCGCATGACTGTTATACTACAATGACTTATTTTAGTTATGAATTAAATTTTGGCAAACTGAACTCACAAACATTTAAACATCATCAATAGATCGCATTAGTTTATATTTCAAAAATATTCACTTATGAAACCAAAAATTCTTTTGTTTCCAAAAAATATAAAATAAATCACAAGCCCTTCAACCAGTGGCCATAGTTTGTTTCTTATTTTCAAATATTTTTACTAATTTAAACCATTTTAGTTTTTAGTTTGATTATATGCTATTTCGTGAAGATTTTTAAACTGTTTATTGTCTCAGAATTCTGAAATCAGATCCCTATAATTTATTGTGTTAGATAATGGAGACAACATTTTGTATTTTAATCATGTTTCGAATAAACTCAACACAAACAGGAAAAAACAGATGCTTTGTTAAAAGTTACATGAACTTAGGAATTTCCACGAAGAATTTATAAAAAAATTAAATTTCGAAAACAATAAAAAAGTAGTGTTGGTAATACTATAAAGATTCTCTTCGTACCTGGTAAAACTACAAACCTGTATCCTCTTAAAGTGAATATTCATTTTTTATCGTTTCTAGAAGGAAAAACCGTTTGATAAATTAATCATTTAAAATACATCTAAGCAAAGTATTACATCTGCTTAAAAAGACAAAATAGTAGCAGACGTTTTTGAGGTGAATAATCCGCAAAATAGTAACAAATTATCGATTCTTACTTCCCCCCCTTTTTAATGAAATTAAACAAAAATATTTGTCGAACTGTTTTAGCTTTAAACACGTATTTTTCTTATAAAACCTAAATGACTTTATTCTACTTGATATATATCAATAATCTTTTCGTGGATTTTAAACCGAATAAAAGATCAATAATTTGTATAATCATGAAAATTTTGCCTACGATTTGTAAAACGTTCATAGTTATAATATGAAATTATGAATAATAAAAATATGTCAACGATATTTTTGAAAATTTACTACTCTTGTGATTTCATAAAAATAGAATTAATATATGAAGAAAAAGATTATGTTTTATGACCCATCTAGTTGCGCAGTCTCTGATACTAAAAAATTTTGAAATTCACGAAATATGATTTAAATTATTATAGCTGAATATATATGTTAAAATTATCTTATGACTGCGTTCGATGATAATCACTGAATATTTTAGGAATTTACGGGGTTCAAATTGTACTTATTTTTCAGATTTTTTAAACATACACTCTTAATGTTTGATTTTTGTTAATATCAAATTTTCGAAGTTTTAGAAAAATTTGAGAACTTAGTCTCAAATCTAATCTTATTTTTAAAATAAACATAAACTCAAGGATATTTACTTCTTAAGTAATTAAATATCAAAAGGCATTCTTTAGCCCATGAAAGAAGTGTTGAATTATTAATTAGAATATTTAATGCAACAGTATTTAATTGTTAATAAACATAAATATTAAAACCAGAATAATTCTTGAGATTCGTAATTGCCAGATATTTCCATGTAGCTACAGTGATGGATGTAATAAGTAAAATTTTACAAATAATATTTTTATCAAAATACCTGTATTAATTGAATTAAAATGTAATAAATCTAACAATCAAAAATTCCATTATATTAAACGGATGATTTTGATTATACGATGATAAACTTCAATGTCTACCAAATTGTACTAAAAAGTACGATGAGAGGAATATCTGGAATGAAACATACAACTAATTTATTATTCATTCATTAATTTTAAATGACAAACAACAAGAAATAAAGATAAATTATGTTACTTTTCTTTATTTTACTGTATGAATAAAAATTTAAGCCACCAGAACAAGTCTCAATGGTAATATGAATGAAATTGGCAAAGATAAACTCAAAAATTGGCCACTCTCCAAATAACATAAATCATTCGAACTATTTTGGTTTTTATTTTCTCTAATTATTCATTAAAACAACATATTTTGAACATATTAAAGTATTTTCCAGGAGAGACATGTAAGGCACTGAGTTGTCAAGTAGGTGGACTAATGGTTATCAATCTATGTGTTGTTTGTTCTAACCCTGCTGATTTAGCCATCTTTCAACAACGTTCTATCAGAAAACACTGTAACAGAACCATGAAAATACCTTTATTTAAATTGTTAAAATATATAAATGAGAATTTAATGGGATCAGGATTTTTGGTATTTATAATTTAATTAACTCTCAAAAGATTTTGAAACTTTTTATGAATAAATAAAGATAGTCTGGAAGCAAAGTGGTTAAACCGAACGATATCTTCTTTTGATTCATGTATCAATATTTATAAAGCTAGTTCATAGTCTATTCAATTTAAGATAGTTTCAATCTGATACAATTCATTTATTTTTTGTCATAACTAAGTTCTTGGTAACAAACGATAAAAAATTCATAAATATTGATAAAATTTTCACATATCACTCTATCTACTCACTAACATAGGTCAAGTTTTACAAAATTTTATGAGTATTTACAATTTTGATATCTACTATACGCCATGATCAAATCTTCATGCCTGTCTTTACAGTTGATCTTGTTATAATCGTTGATTTTAAATAAGCCGAGTTAGTTTTCAGTTCGACATGTTAATTTACGAGTTTGATGATATAAATGTTTCATTTTCATAAAATATGTGGGTTTTCCGAATTAAGTCTCTCGTGTAGAAATTATCGATAACCTTTCAAAAACTAACACTTTTAAAATGATAAATTCATGTAAAATTGGTGTAAACTAGCCCTTCTTTAACCGTTTAAATTTCTTTAACTAATTGGGACAGTTTGAACATATATAAAAAAATATGGAAGTTCATTAAATTCTCAATTAAGTCATAAAAAATTTATTTTACTTTATGTCCGATAAAAACTTGAAAATTTATACAGCCATTCAATATTTTACCTTAAATTAATGATAATTATCATTCTGATAGATGGATAAACTACTTTGATGTTGCAGCTATTTTTAAATTGATATTTAATGATAAGCATTTTACGATCATGAAAAGTTTTAATTTCAATGACTCGATAAACAGACTCTTATGAACGAGACTGGGATTTACGCTTTTGCTTAAAAACATGATATCAAATTTTTTAAATGTTAACTTAAGGTATTTTCTTTTTTAAGAATGTTAAAATATGATCAATGAGAATTATCTGCACTGAAAATTTATTACTTTAAAATATCTCAACAATCTGACTCCTTTAAAATTTTAGGATGTTCTGGAATAAAAATAACTTAGTATCTATAAATAGTCTTAATATTTACTGAAATAAAAAAAGCTTCAAATGTTATAATTAAAAATGATCTGATAAAAAATTAACGGTCCTACATGTACGCTTCAAAGTGATATGAAATTCTTATGTATAGTTTAATGTCAAAAATTTTTAAATAAGAGAGTGAAGAATATTTAACAAGTAATATAAACGCCAAAAATATTCGCTCTCGAATTTTGTGAAAATTTGTATAATTAACGGAATTGACGCGCAAACTCAGTTTAGTTTTAAGTAGTTTTAACTACATTTTACCATCATCAAATAAGACCAATTTTTATGATTATTAAAATATAAACCTGAGGTTGAAGTATATGTCAACATTCAATACTATAGTGCGCATTTAAGAACGAAAATAAAAATGTTAAAAATATCATACTTACCATGATTTATTCTTATTTAGCTTAAGAAATATTTCGATGATGCAACTTGCAAACATTAAAAGGATATATCAATACTATATGATAGATGAACGATACGTTCTTATTATTTATATCGTAAGCTTGAGTTCACGGTTGGGAGGGTTTAAAAGAGCAACAGATATTCAATCTGTTTAGTACTGCTCCTTGCGGAGTGTTCCCTAGTTTGATATCTATCTGTTGACCACACACAGGAGTTTGAATCTAAAGAAAACATCACAGTCGTCAAAAGAGAAAAAATTTAAAATTTAAAACTCGTGGAAAGAGAAATATTAACTCAAAATAAATTGCTATGAAATTTTTAAAATATTGATAAATTTATCGTGAGTATCGATTCAATGAGTGTTTTCTTGATTGAAACCTATCTGCACGTTTCTCAGAGTAGCTTCAGCTCGAGTAATTATTTCTGTAGTCATTAAACATGGCAAACCTATTGTTCTTTGAATGTTATTTCTCAAATAGCTGCCTATTCCCAAAATAATGACCGTTGTGAATAAAAGAATAAAGAATAATGAAGTAAAAGCGATTTTTTGATTTTTTTTCGACACATATCCAGTTTTAAAAATAGGAGGAAGTTTCGGTACTTTTTAGTGATAATAAAACCTACTTTCTTTCGAACAATCACCTCCTTCAAATCCCTTAAAGCAACTGCAAAATGTTTTATTCTACAATTAGTTCAAAGTATTGAGAGAAATAGTTGAAATAAATACATACATCGATGTGAGTGCATTGACCGAACACGCACGGTTTGGTGCAGTTTTTCTCGCAAAATTTTCCTGCATACTCTTCTTGATTACACAAACAAATTATTTCATTTTCATAAACGTTGCATATTCCTTGAATTATATTTTTGAATTACCAGAGTTTAGGCATGTTTTGTTTGAACACAGTGTGATATTACAAAAAGGTCCAGATTTGTAATTAACACTGCAGTTGCACGTGTTTGGCCCACCACATGTCCCATAATTTGGATCACATGGGTGTTCGCAAAAATACTCTTCGCATTGCTCTCCTCGATATCCTTGTTTACATTGACAAATAGATATATTTTGATGAAGCTTGATCTTAAAACGTATTTACTTTAACACATGTTCCATCATTCTGACATTTTAATGTGTTATTTGCACCACAATCTGTTTCTAAAAGTTAATTATGAAATTCAAACTGTTATTACACGTAGGAAAATTATTGTGTGCGGGTTTTTCACAAAATTGTTCCCCTGTCTCATAATTACAATCAATTTTATTTGATCGATTGTCACATTCGAATTGGCAGTTTACTCCCGTATATCCTTTACAACGATAACTTATTTACACTTTCTCAAATACCTCACAAAAACGCTGAATGTTCCATAGCCAACAGATGTCACGAATTTATTGTTTATGTAATCAAACACGATCAACTTTTCAGTATTTGGAGGAACAGCAATTTGGTTTTTGTATTCTTTTTGACCACTGATTCTTTTGAACTTTGATTAGCTTTTAAGATAGTTTGAACATCAATGTTCAAAACGTTGTTTTCCTGTTTATAGTTAATACATGAATACAGAAAAAACAGAATTAACGCCAACCTTTTCCTCCCAAACTACAGAATGAAGTAAATAAATCCCATCTGTTGTGTCATATTCACTTTTAAGATATCTGTCTCTGTTCGCTTATGTAATTGAAGGTAACGTTAGTATGCAGGTTACATTTATCGCCGTTATTGCCACACCTGGTTTCTATGATACAAAAATAGAATCTAACTGAAATTATTCTTGTCCTTAAAACGAAAGTTCGAGACAAGCACTTCGAATCTTCGATATAAGTGATTATCTTCAGCTCTAATTTCAAACTTAGGAAATGTACGCCTCGATTTCACCTTCCTTGTCGTGTGTGAAACTCAAATAAATGAGATGTAAAAATATCTTATATCATCGAAAATATTTACAAATTTGAAGTAAGTAAATTTCTTAAACATACGTATTTCCTAAATTTTAAGATGTTTTAATCAAATGGTTTATTTAAGCTAATATTTTCAATTTATTTTCAAGATCTTACGAAATCTTCTCAAATCGACTTAAACTATAAATCAACTAATGTTTAGACAAATTTTTATTATTCGCATCTAACATAAAATTAAAATAATTTATGGAATTTTGAAGAATTTACATAATAAAACATTTTAAAATACCATTTAATCATAAATATTCAAAATGGAAAATAATCAATCAAACAAATATTGAAAAGTATGATATTTGATATAATAAATATTTAAAACTTTCCAATACCTGTTTTTACTCAATTACCTTATGACAAAAAATTCTTTCAAAATCAACGAAGATAAAAATTTTAGGTTTTTTCAAGCATATTTTTACACTTGATAAATTGGTAATTTATCATTGATAAAAATGTAAAAATTATAAACGTAACTCTAATATGAACATGTAATTACTAATTTTTCATAGACATGATAAAGAATAAATTTCAAAATATAAATAAATATTTTTAATAATTTATATATTGAACAAACAATATTTTTGAAAATGATGTCAAATTTATTCCCGATAGTCAAAAGGTAGTTTCCACGAATTAATAGATTTTGCATTTATATTTTCATAATTCTCATTCATGAGTTATTTTATCAAGTTTGTGAGGTTTATTCAATCAAAACAGTTGTTAATTTTTTGTTAAAATATCAGACTCTATCGAAATGAATACATTTGGCATAGGTAGCTTTTCAAAGGAAACATAACATGATTTTCCTCTTAAAATAAGAAAACAATTAAATCAATATTTTTGTTGGAATTTTAAACTGATAAAGACTAGAAACAGGATGGTTTATACAATTATATCTTGATAAATATTTTATTTCTGTTTGCACGAGAGAAAAGTCAAAAGATTCAAATCCTATATCGATACTTGTTTGAAATAAAATCAGGTGTATATTATCAATTTTCCACGCATGTAAAAAATAATTTATCTCAAAGTAAAATCATGTGAGGTTCGATCTTATAATGGTTAAAACATAAAAAAGTGTATAACTTAACAATTTTTGAAACGCTTTTCTCCAGAGTGGAAATATTTCGATATTATGCCAAATATATGATAGAGTTTCTTTTAAGAATTATTGTTTTCAGAAAGTAAAGATTATAACCTTTTAAGATGATTTTTTGAAACTCATTTTTGAATATATCAAATTTTATTTGACGACTTTCAAAATAGAGTAGATTTTTTACTAAACAATCAAATTTATTATTTTCACAACCGATTATTTATCCAACGAGAAAATAAAGCTAGACTTCTCATTAAACTCAATTCAAAACCATTTGGGTATTTTATCACTTTATGAAGTAAGTTAGTAGTATTTGTGAAAATCTAATGATATATAAACTTTCATCAATAAAGTCGCTAAAATCAATACAGGTTAACTAAAATATTGATACTTGTAAGGATTTAAAATATTTAAAATCTACAATAATCTTACCATTATATCCTTATCATATAACTCACATGAAGTATGTGTTTTAGTTCGTTTTAACCAAAACCATAAATATTTAGAGCGTAATGTTAATCTATTGAACAACAAATATAACACTATCTTCATAATATTTCAAAAATATGCATTGATAGAACGAACTAACATAATTTTTATTAAATTTAATTAGATTTTGAAACAGGCTTGCTCAATCCTTTCACATTTTATTCATCTTATCGGACTGGAAAGATAAAGAAGTTCCTATTTTTTGTCAAATCATGAATCATTCTCAAAATAAATGCTTCCATTAGAAAGGTGATAACTATTATATTTTACAATTTTAAAATTTAAAATATCTTTAGAAAAATTCATCAAGAGAACACTTCACAGTTTTACAGGAAGTCTGGCTTGTAAAATTTTTAAAACTTTCATAGAACCCTTCATAGAAATAGATTTTTAAATCCATTAAAAATAATCATAGATTGAGGTTAAAAAGACTCGATTATATGAAAATTCATTGCTTTGTGGATAAAGAATTGATATTGTTATCTTCCACAAGATATAAACATCAAATGTACATACATTTTTATCAAAATACTTTTTTAACTTATGCTGCTTTTTCATCTTTTTAAAGCAACTCTCATCTAATTGAGACACTGATTCGTTCTCTCCTTTACTTGAGACTAAATTTACACATAATACTTAATTTTTTTCATTAAAAACATAAAATTTAAAATTTATTATTTTGAAACTTGATAAATTATCTGCAAAATTGAATAAAAGTTCGACGATTACTGATAATATAAAATTTAGGATATTAACACTATTTATGAGAAAGTTAAAGATAAATTTAACAAAATTTGTTGAGCTCAAGCCTACAAAACATTTGTAAAATTTGATTGAAACACATGTTTATATTTTTTTAATTCATTCTATATTTAACATGATTTTGTAATAATAAACCTTTCAAACTGCTGCCTTGGTGATTTCCTTTAATGTTTATTGAATCCATGAGAGGTTCTATCATATATATTTTTAAATCACTAAATTTTTCAATTTATATGCATTTGAAATTTCAGACGATTAAGGATTAGCAGAATTATAAAGAATTGTTTATATTCGACTTTACTGTCAAATTTATAAGTTCTGAAAAGAAAAAAACCATTTTTTGCAATTAGAATCTCAAACTCATCAGATTGGATAAACTAATGAGAACTTGATGTAAATGATGATACATGTGATAAAGTGCATTTAATGTTATGAATGATTTTTGTTTTAAAAAAATAATTTCTATTTCATCTTAAATACGAAAATTAACATTTGTGAAATTTTAAATTTTTTGGACATAAATATTCACTCAAATTATAATAATAAGATATTAGGATCTCACACAGTATTATGCAATTATATTTTGCAGATTATCTCAAATATCAAAACTACAATATCTTAAATTTATCTCGAAATTTATTAAGCTAAATCTCATTGAATTAATAATGATGTATCATTATCAAGAGGAAAAACATAAGATCACACACCTTTTAAACATAACAGGGTAAATTCTTATACTGATGACCAAATACTTGTCACTCTTTTTAAATAAACTGGTGTGGGTTGGATATCGGTAATAAACCGATTGATAAAAAGTAAAGGTAATATCTAAGATATGTGAAAATCAAAAGTGAAATTTTATTGCTCGTTTCACTTGAAAATGCGTAGATTATAAATATTTGCACTAATGAAAATATCATTCCTTTTGTGTTTTAATAATATCGAAGTTAATGATATAAAAATACTTCCTCTATCTAAATTGAGTAGATTATGAAAGAACTCATATGAAGAAACATCATCTTAATGTTCATTATTGTTCCTCTGATTAAAAAAATTAAATTAATATGTTCAAAAAAATAAAAATAACAACATGATTTCCGAAGCAATGATAAATGGCAAAAACCAATAAAAATTAAATTCTGTATTTCTTAAGGATTACAGGAATAATACCACATTAATACTCAAAAATGTTCAAAATGTTACTTCAAAAAGAATTGAGTTAAAAAGAAAAGACGACAAGTGAGAGTTTATTATTCGGTATTCACTTATGCAAAAATGAATCGTCCATGCTAAACGAAACGTTTTTTGTGAAAGAAAAAATAAAAGGATTTCATTTAAACTATTTTGTATAACAATATAATTTCAATATTTTGATAAAAATTTAATGAAGAAATTTAATGAATATCTGAGGTTCTCACCAAATGCCATTATTTATCTGAGAAATATTATTTGAAAATTAATTAAACCGCTGCGTAATAGTGGTTAAAACTCGGCAGAAACGCTTCTTTAGTATAGATTGATGAAATTATATTTCGAGATAAGAGAAAATATTCTCACTTTAGATTTTTGCCCAGTGATTGCTGTTCTGAGACAGAGTTAGTTGGATAAACGCGAAAAAATAAGTATGGTACTGGGATTTTTTGGGATGGTTGAAGTTGATGCTGAAAGCGTTCGAATTTTTCATGCTAAGACAAGAGATAAAGAAACACTTTTGCCACTTATTTTTTGTCAATTTTGAACCTGGTACAAAAATCTTGTCTTCTAGGTGAGTGATGAGCTTATAAAAAATTTTCTGAATTCGGTTTCAAATAAGAGGTTGATATTCATAAAGAAAATTTATTTGATCCATTAACTGTAGCCAACAAACAAAGATTTTAGTATGAATGGTTACATCAAAAATTACTGAAAATAATATTTAGCAAAGGAACAAGAACAGAATTTTTACAATCACAATTTGAATAATTTTTTCGAACATTTAAAAAAGAGTATTTTGTAGAATAGTTAAAATTGCAAACAATTGCACAAACAATTTATTTAATTATTTTTCAAATTACTTTAAGTTACTTATTATAATTTAGAAAATCCTAAACTACCAAAAAAACAAACTATATTTAATTAGATGGTGTGAAAATAGTATTACCTACAAATTTCGATTCGAATCAGTTTTTAGTTTTTTTTCTTATATTTGGATAAATCAATGATATTAACCTTAACTATACGAATTATTTTAAACCCTAAATTATGAATTGCTCATAAACTATTCAAAAAATTTAAGTAATGGGTTCCTAGAATTTAAAATTTCCTTAAATTTTTAATGTAAATTATAAAACATAACAGTGAATGTTTTTGAAAATATCCAAATATACGATGGTATTCATGTGACTTCACTGTTGAGATATATCGTAAGGGCTCGAGAAGAACCTTAAACGTAATCTCTGACTTCTCTAAATTGATTAACACATCTAAATATCTTTAACATCAATGAAAAAACAAAGGAATTGTTTAACATATTTTATCCTGTTAATTCGTTCACATATACACAACCAGTTATATATCATCTCTTGTATTTTTTCAATCTTTATGTTCCACTTTGGTCAATTTAAACAAAAATATTTTTGACAACTTAAATTTCTTCCTCTGCATAAGTTATTCAGGTCTCGTAATTTGTTATATATTTCATCCCAGAAGAAATTTAATCTAAAAATGATAAAGAAAATATAAAATGACAAACATAAATATGTTAACATATTTATATTATATTTTTTGAAGACAAGTTATACAAATTATCGATTACATTGCGTAACTTTCCAAAACTATTGAAGATGTGTTTCCAAGGCCAACGAATATCTTTTTTTAATTTTAATATTGTTAAATTTTAACTTGTTTTCAGGTTGCTTGAATACTGAGATCCCTGATAGTGACTAATGAGGTAATCGGAAGAAATAAATACTGTTAGAAATGAAAATTTTTAGGGATATCGGTTGTTGATGAGGAGCTAGTTTCAGATACGCTGGTAGTTTGGACATGGAAAATGGAATGTGAACGACAAACTCTTAACTCATTAAAATAACTGATAATAACAGACAAATAAGTTTTATAGGTTCGTTCCTGTTCGTATCGAGAAGTTATTTCGAGATACTTTCAAAAAATTAGATAGCATACGTCATACGTCGATGCACGCGCGTAGCGGATTTTCACCAATTAATATGACCAAAAAGCGCTGGCCGGACCAATGAACTGAATGTCGTCAAAATATGGTTAATTACGAAAGAAAAATGAGTTGTTGAATTTAACTGCACATATATTTTACACCTCTAATTTTCCGATAAATTCTGACTCAAGTGTTCATCATATGTACTGATCTGAAGACGGTTGCTGAAATTAGATCTTCTCAAATTTATGTTCTTTGACAAAACCTTCCTTTATTTGAAATATTAAAATTATTTTTAAATATTGATGATAACTTTAACGATTACACGAAACGTAGGTATTTTTATTTTCTTCAAACAAATATAAGCTCATAGAAATGGATGTAGAAAATACTATATCAATGGCATACTATTATAATTATTGTAATGATTTAAGGGTTACTCACACTTATAATTTATTTTTCAAACATTTATAACATTTGACTAAAAAACAATGAATTAAAGTTTAACATTCTAAAATTCACATGATTACAAATCCGTATTTACTCGATGAATTGAATTACAATCAAATATAGACTAAATATTCATCATGATGGAATTTCTGAAAAATCAGACGAAAGTAAAAAATTATTTCAAAAAAGAGTAATTTATTCTTGGAGAAAAGAAATAGTTAAAAAAATTTAAGAAAAGAGATCAATTTAACCTTAGATAAATATGAGTATTTCGTTAAAAGAAATGGTTATAGCTTATATTTATGGATTCTAATAATGTTATGATATAAAAATTATATCTAACTGACAAGAATCTTCCATAAAATCTGATATTTAGTAAATCGAGTAAAAGTTTTTTAAAGCTTGACCATAATTTAATAATTATAATAAAATATAGTTGACCGAAAAATCCAGTTTGTGATTTTTAATAAGATGAAATTTTATCACCACTAAAAATAAAATTTAACAAAGAATCCACATCTATTTAAAATTTTAAATCGAAAAGAATTGTGATAAAGTTTATTGTTCAGTTGAACGAGTTTATTAATAAATTCCAGGCGAAAACTAATAAACAAAAATATCATATATTTGTTTAAATAATCGAAAAATTAAATATTTAAGATAATTCTATCAATCAAAAAGATAAAAATAAAATGTTGTTGAAGTGCATACAACTTAGACTTTTTCATTAATTTAATTGAATCATTTGGGTACTTATATAGCAAACTCCCTCCGAATATTAAATAAAAAATAAAAAGAACTACAATGACAGAAAAATTAGAAGATTGAAAAACATTAACACTAAATCTCTACAGAAAACTTACACTGAAAACAGAAAAATTTGACGATTGGTTAAGAAGAATGAGGGTTTACTATGGATCTAACGGATGTGTGATTGTAGAAGTAGCGTGAATTTAAGAATACTAGGCAACGAAACAAAAAGTTTGAGATGCACATAAAAGTTACATTAAGGAAATTAGATGGAAACAACTTGGTTTGAAGATACTAAATTGACAGATAAGGAAATTTTCCGATTGAGTTAGTTTTGGGATTGACAGATTCATACACAAGAAGGGATTCAGCTTGATATGGGAAAGAATTAAAGTGAAATTTCTTGAGTAACGATTAGAGACTAAAATAACTTTTCTCGTGAAGTTTCTTTGAACTTTAATGCAGAAAACTCAATAAGAATTGATGGTACTAGTATAGTTTCCGATATTGATGAAACTTTCACTTCAAAAAGAAAATTCAACAGATGAAGGTTATAACCAATCAGGAATTGTTTTTTAGAGGAATTGAAATAAATTATGGAAGATATTTGTTTGTTCCTTTAAAGCTAAGAAACTCTGCGACGCTTTTACCTTTGTTCAACAATATATTTTGCCTGAGACAACAGTTATCTCGAATTTATTGAGGGTTTAGTTTAATATTTGTTCATTCCCTGAATTGTATCTTCATTTAACAGTTTATCGTGCTGTAAATTTAGTTGATGGCAAAACATGTAACAAAACCACACTCAAACTTATGAAGGAACTTGTATGCATTTTAAAGAGAGGCACATAGAACAGTTGGGAAATTCTCGTGATTTTGTTGGAAGTTATTTTGCTCAGTTTATTTGAAGAAAAACTTATTTGGCGGTAATGCTTTGTTTTATTCGTGGAAACATATCAAATTTATTTATCCTTAAAATAATTAAAGGTGTTAATTTTTAAAAAATTTTATAATAAATAATTTAATACCTGGGAGTGTGCTGTACATGTTCTAAACAATATTCTGATATAAAGTTAACATTGATATAATCTTACTTTTGAATTGTAAGACCGGGCAATCTTCATAAGACATTTTTAATAATAAAAGATCAATTTCAACAGCGTTTTGATCAATCTAAATATAAGGAGGTATCTTTATAAATTTAGGGTAAAACGACTCCTACGTCATAAAATTAAAATTATACTTACAAAGGTCAAAACTAACTCCACTTTAATCTTTGAAATAAATGGGCTGCATATCATAAATTCTAATCTTTTAAAGCTACCTTAAGTTAGTAACAAATAAGACTTACCCTGTGCACTCCTAATGCATTTTAAAATGTCATTTAAATATTTTAATGTTTCAAGATAAGTATCTTTGATTTCATTGAAAGTTTAAAGCCCCTAGTTTGCATTTTTTTAAAAAATTATGATTAAGATGTCAATGTGGATTTCAAAATTAAAAACGCTTCTTTAATAATGAAAAAAAAGAACCTGTAGGACATAAAAATATGCTCATCAACATTTTTTTATTTTTGGATTGTTTTAGGAAAATGAATAATCAAGAATTTTTCTGTACTACTTTTTAGGCTTGTTTATAGTTTCTAATTTTAAAATAGGTTTTGGAATTTATATTAGGTATGAAGTAATGATCGATTCATCCTTTACCATAAATTATTTTTGACATTCTTGAATTGTTAAAAAATATATTCATCTTAGAATGAATATATTTTAAAATTTAGTCTTTTGGTCCCGAATTCATTTTAATATAAGCTTAAGACCAATAAATTACTCAAGTGGATCAATGTTAATTACTAGTCTTATTTGAGAATAACTAATAACAAATGGTGGATTTTTGAACGTGTGATTCTATTTTAATGTCTTCCACTTTTATAAAAAAAGAATTATAGATGTCAAGATGAACAAATATATATAAGACTATGTCAAAAAATATAATGGCTCAAGGTAAAAACAATTCGACGTTAAATGAGCACATTTTAAAAGGTGTAAAAATTCTTAAAAATTTGGAATTTTTATTTTCCAAATATGTAAATATAATTTTGCATAGATCCAAGTATTGATATAGAACCTCCTTCGTGATGTTGAATATGATTTCTCATTTGAAAATTAATACAGTTGCTCAGATTTTTCTTTCATGCTTCATATTTGATTCGATTCAAGGTATTTTATATCCTATGCTTAATCGTGAAAAATTTATAACAGAATTCTCTCAAAGCTATATTCTAAATGAATAAAAAACTATATTTTATTGAATTATGTTACAGTACCAGACATTGAAGAAGTAAATCATAATCATCCAGTCATTATTTTTATAGATTAATAAACCAAACCAAAACCATGTCAGTATCCATTTAATTTTGAACGAACTTAGCTGAGTCAGAATTCAAGTGTTTTTTATTCTATCATTAAAAATTTGGAAACCTTTTCAACCTTAAAACCATTTTCACATTTTTAAAACTTATCTGCTTTTTTGAAAGAGTCGATTCATTATTGTCACATTAAAAATAAATATTTTATGCATCCACATATTTTTATATGAAAAAGATACCCTTTTTGATTTCAAAATTTACATGCTAATGTACATACATAATAAAAATAGGAGCGGGTACGAACAAATACTCTTTTCTGTTCCTTATTTTGAGTTTTAAATATCGTGAAAATATATTAAATTTTCATGAAATATTCTTTTCGTTTTATAATTGTGAACCAACAACATATTTTCTTGGTGTAACATTTTGTTCAAAGTAATTTAAATTTTTGAAAGAAGTGAGAAACATTTTGTAAAATGATATTAATAGGTTTAACCATTTTACTTAATATGCAAATATGATAATGATGATTAATGATAAAATAATGTTTGAATTTAACATTTAGTCTTATGTTGAAAAGGACAAAGAAATTGCAACTGTTTGGGGAAATAAAATTTTCTCTGGGTTGGAAGGTCACCTACCCAGTTACTAAAAAGGGAAGGATTTTGCCTTTCCCCAAATATTCTCCACCGGCTGGCGAAGTAATGATTTATAAAATTAATTGAATTCAAAAATTCAATCGTTCATCAGAGATAGGCAGAGCAACACATGGATGTTATGTTCTGTTGACAGCATGACTAGAAATGCGATCTATAATATAAGCATATATTATTTTTTCGTTCAATCATGGGACATAAATTCAACCACATTATGCATGTTGCAATATTCACTTTTTTCGAAAATGAAGTTTTGGTTCATGATTAACAAACTTTATCCAGTTCATACAAGTATTAAAATGAATATGATAATCTCAAATATTATATTTTAATGTATCTTTATTAAAATAGCACGAAGACGAGTTTTGTCTTTCAGGTATGTACCTTTTAAACTTATCTAAGGCAATAAGTACAACTTTACGAAAGAACAAGAACTAAACATAAATCCAGACATAATAAGACAAAGATGGCAAAATGGTAATATATATTCGCATGCGTATTTGGAGGTAAATGTAGGCAAGAAGACAAATTTTTGGATTTTCCTCAGCTTAAAGATAAATATCACACTAACAACTGACAAATTAAGTTTTAATAGCAAAAGCCGGAGTGTTTAAGGAATCTCAGTGGGAGTTATGTTATTCATAGGCCCTGAACGATTGACATGTTCAAGAATGATTCTTCCTCAGTGTTCTCTTTACCATAATATAATATATGATGTCCATAAAAATTTGTGACCCAAAAGGAATAACATTCAAGCACCGAACGGAAATAACATACAACTTTAGTTTTCACCTACTGAATAACAATAAAATGCCTCTTATTTCATTCACTTGTTACAGTTCTGATATGAAGTGTGGACACCTTCCTAAAAGGTTAATATTTGCATATGTAAATTTCCCTGATTTGAAATTTAAAAAATAAATTCCTGAAAAACTTACAATAACATTTTCCGTTGATTTTACCATTCATGGAGTAAAGCTCACACGCTAAGATGCAGTGTGCGAATTCTGTTCCGTTATCATCTAATTTAAGACTTGATAAATAATTGCACACATCCAAAGAGTACATTTAATTTTTTGTTCTTAAAATCAACAAATCTATTTTATATTTCTGAAAGAAAAACCTCAATAACCACTTCAGAAACGGTAATCTTTGGTAATAGTTACTCTTTAAAAAGATTTAACAAATTTTCAAGGTTATATTCCATATGTATTGGATACGTTACAATCAATAGTAAAACACCATTACTTTACCAAATAATTTTATAACGTCGGTTACTATTTCTCCTGAAAATACAACACAATCTGATCATTTTAGTTGTTTATATAAGTTAAAACGTAAATATCTTATTTGAAAATTGAATCCTCGCTCTTATATTTTGAAACGAATAAAAGTAAGAATATTTTGGCATTTTCAGACTCTATTCTTCTCCAAAATATGTCTGATATATCAACGATATCTCATGACATAACACATCAATTAAGAAAATCAGACATCAGTTATTCGTTGAGCAAAATTCCAATCATATTGATGGAAAATTATGATATAAGTAGTATAAATTAAACTTATAATATAATGTAACAAATTTGAAGGATTCCACCAGTTTTGAAACAAAAGAAAATAAATCCCATTCTCAACCGTCTAGATAACCACTTTCCATCACAGAAGCGAAAGAAACCTTCATCACCATGGTGCCTTTAAACGATACTTAATATTACCCCACCGTTATATCTGAGGAAAGAAATATTCAAACTGTTAACTCAAGCATAACTACAAATGGCCGAGAACTGAGAAGTACCACTCTGTAACATTTAGTCTAACAAGACGATACCTCGAATCAAATAACTAGTTTTTATTATGGAGCTGATAAATCAAATATTCGTTCATCCTGAACTAACTCTCAAGAAGGACCTGACATACTTTACCTGAATAAAAGAAGGTAAGAAATAGACATTAAAGATCAGTGGCGATGTTTCAAGCAAAAAACCAACGGATCATATTTTCAAAGGTTTCATTTCTACATGAATATTGTAAATACACAAAGGAACATTATTTTCATTCCCGTTATTGTCGTGAAAGTTATATGTACTCTAGAAGCTGGGTAAATAACACGAGTAATATTTAGATTTATAATTTTAAAATCCTTAAGAATAAAACTCATTCAATAAATAACATGTGGAATGAAATACTTTTTTAATTTGAGAATATTTATATTTATCTGTTTTCGAATAAGGGCGTAACCAGATCCACATAATTTAGAAAGCATAATTGAAAGTTTAAATACTTTTCATTAGCAACCTAAAAAGTTGAATATGAAAGTAATTTTTTCAGAGACATAAATTTTTAAAATTACTTATTTTACCTCTGGCAAATATTTAAAAAATTCATGAAATTAATTGATCTTTGGAATCAGTTTTCAGATAATAGATTGGGTGATATACCAATGGATATTCTGATAAATATTTCACATGTACGTGCGACCATTGGAAAAAACCTGTCCCATATGGTCCCGGTCTTGAAAGTAGCCTTCAAGATAGAAACTTCCAACAGAGAATTAAATAGCATACAACTCTAATTAAATCCACTATCTTAGTTTATTTTTAGAGCTTTGGTAGGATATCGCCAGAAACCAGAATGGTTTCGAAGATATATGATATAATTTTAAAGCTCATTTTAGATATGTCCTCAATATTTTACAAGAGTTAATGAATTAATTTTTTATTATTCTTAAAGTGCGTAACCATTGATATACCCTTCACTGGGGAGGACCAGTGATCGAAAGTGGATCAAATAGCGTAAAAGGAGTTTCTTACTTATTTTACCACAGTACGAACAGCTCGCTTTCTTTGTCTAATAGAAAAGAAATTAGACAACTTTATTTCACAAATTAGCACGCTGAATAGGAATGCTGATCTTATTGAGAGAAGAGAATCTGAGAATGAGACACTACTTGGTCCCATTTGATGTTAAAAATTGTCTGGAAAATTGTACCGAACAGGAGCGAGACCCTGAAAGATAAAAACGATGTATGCAGAGCCTCACATACGAACGTGGGTACACGGATCTTTTTCGGAAAACTCTCGAAAGGGTTAAATTATCCATCCTCAACAACAAGAGTCTTAAATTCACCTAATGAAGAAAAAATGTAAAAAATTTTATGATCATTAATTTCACGGGAAACGTTTTTCCATAAAATTCAATCATTAGCCATGAACATAATATATTCAGAACAGAAGATTTTTGGTAATCTCATTTTAATGGTTTTTTCTTTCCCGCAGAATAAATAATTCAAATATGATGATGAAATCTATCCTCGGTGGTATATTTAATATAACCCTCTGTGGGCTGGAGTCATAAAAGCAATATTTATATAAATTTAATCTATTTGGAGAAGACAATGAATATTATCGCTTGCGGAATTGACACTTTTTTAAATATATTCTGCAACAAATACGATACGAATTATCTCAGACGTGTGTTTATTATAAACAGTATATTTGTAGAGATTTATTCATTTACCCCGTAAATTGTGATTAAAAGTACATTCACGCTTAAACCTCGAAAAGATTATATGCAGAGAACTTACAAGAATTCTAAATATATGTAATTAATACAATTTTTTGGCATTGTTTCAAAAATATTTTTTGCTCGCTGCACACACAAGCAATCATATAAATTTTCTGTGCACCTAAAAATGCAAAAATTTTATTTATTTTGATTGTAGTTTCGGTTATCGGTTTATTTAAGACAAGTGTGATGGATGCTTCGTCGAGGATAAAATTAAGTTGAAGAGAGGTTCAAACTTTGACAGACTAGTGTATTTCATCTCCGATTCCATGATCACTCGAGTTTGATTTTACTTCAGTTTATGATTAAAATCCGTCACCACAAAGCCAAGATGAAGCAAAAAGCAGGATTATTTAACTACTTTTGAGCTACTGGAAGTAATGGTTTTCTGATAGAAGGACAAAACTCATCGAGAAGGAATGAGTTAGGGTATTTGTCGTGTTGGATTCAATTGAACTTTTTGTCTTATTATGCCTTAAGATTAGCTGTATGTCGCCTTCCACAAGTGTTAATGACCAAGCCGCATTGATCGAAGAAAGAAGGAAACTAGTTTTGAACTGATTATTGGAGTCCATTCATTTTTTTTAGAATTTCCTAACACATTTTTCTCTGAATGTGAATACATAACATCAGAGAATGATTCCACGATTATCTTGAATATTTTGTTCTTTCAAATCTTCATTTTCTCCTCAAACGACTTAGACTTTGATGAGATGTTGTTTTACCATGATCCATGAAGACGAGTAAAGAAAATTATGTTTACCAGACAGATTTGAGAGAAATCTTAATTTTAAACACAACATTTCAGAAGAGTAAATCCAACATCCGCTTCTTCGACCTCTAGAAATGAAATCACTTGAGTCTTCTTTTGAAAAGAGTCTCGTTTGACAATGCGTTATTGCAGATCATTTGAATGATATTTGAGAACTTTCGAACTCCGAGGCGATAAAAGTATACTCAATTTTTTCATCTTTGTTCATTGAGTTTCCTTTAACGATCCAGTTATATTCGACATTATTCCATTTCTAAATAATACATTATGTTTAATCTTTAAAATTATGCAAATTAAGCAATCCTAACCAACCTCCTTCATAAAATTTCCTCTTTTTTGGAAAATTTAGAGAAGAATTTTAGAAAATGATTGGAATATTCAAAAATGACAAAACCAAAAAAGATTTATAAAACTTAATTTTGTAACGTTTAAAATGAATAAAATTGATTTAAAGGTTTTTTGATTATTTGAAATTTTTTTAAAGAAAACCTCTATCTCCACACTTTTTGAAAAATGGTTTTTAATAATGATTAAAAATCTCACTTCAATTTCTAATCTATTATATATTTTCTATAAATGCGTATTCTGAAGAAAGTTATGGAAATTTGTAAATTTAAAATAATTAAACTGACAAATATATTCAAAAAAAACATAAAAAACTCCAATTACTTTAATTCTCTCACTAAAAGTTTCCAATTTTAACAAGAATAAAATTTTATTGTTATTTTAAAATATTTCAAGGAAAAACTGAAAAATTACCCTTTATTTTTCCGATTTATCTTGCTCATGTCAAGTAATTTGTTCAAATCTTTTTTCTACTATCGTTTAAAAATGATAAAAGCAAAGTATTTTAAGCAAAAGAATTAATTAAATCTAATAGAGTATTAACCAAACCTTCCTAGTAAGAGTATAATTCTCACAAATTCATGTTTCCATTAAGAAGGGGAAATAGATTTCGATTCAGTTGCAGCCACACCTTGAATCCTATTCAAACATAAAAAAATTGAAATATTTAATATCCTTCCATAATTTTTGATATATTTGAAAGATTCGGCGAAAATTATAACTTAACAGAAAATGTCACAAAAATTTCGAATTCATGAAAAATAGTCGATTGATTTTTTATAAATGATGTCTTTATGTTTTTCAAATTGAAAAAATGTTTATTTTTACTTTGCAGGATGCACTCGTTGTGTTTTTGTTGTGTATACTCACATATATGTGAGCAAAAATAGACATATATGACTATATTAGAGATGAAAAGGAACAATTTATAAATTCTCAAAGGAACAAACAGTTTTGTTCTAACTTTTCCCGTGACTTGTCGTTTAACTTTATTCTCGAGAATAATCTTAGCCGCCCTAAAATTTTTGTGTCGTTATAGTTTTTAAAACTTCAAACTTTTTATCATAACGATTATCATACCTGGAAAAGGAAATTCTAATTAGTATCTATTTGAATCAGTAAAAGATGTATTTCCTACTCCTCAATTTGAAGACGTAGTTGACGATTTGTGTGAAGTTGTTGAAAAAATTTATTATGAAAGATACGACTATGATGTTGAGATTCTGAAAATTCTAAATTGTTTTTGAAAGGACCGAGGGAAATATTACTCCGCCATCGTACCCATTCGAACATACTTTTTGTGGAATAAAATTTTAAAAATGGCGAAAATTCAGTGATAAACTTGATCAAAAAATATGTCGGATGATATCATGGAATTTATCGTCAAATAAACAAACGAGTAATAAATAATATGCAAAAGGCATAATGCCAGCAGGATCAGCTTCATATAGAATAGAAAAATTGGAGGATATAGATGTCAACGAAATGTATGCATTTTTAATCGTTTGTCTGCAGATGTCAAGAAGTTACCTGAATCACCAACGAACACTAGTCCATGATATTTTTTCCATTAATCCATATATTAGAACACAATGTCATAAAATTGATTCCAAATAATTTGAAAAATCGAAATTTTTCAAATAAAAATGAAAAAGCTGCTTGTGATAGATTATATAAAACAAAATGTCAAGAATCTTAGGCGTAATTTTCTAAACAACTTCTATCTCTTTCAAATAATGTGCTCAGACGAAAGCCTTTTACTCTTCAAAGGAAGAATTTGTTTCAAAATAAACAGTTAATTTCATCGAAAAGAAGTAGTTCTGGAACTAAGTTTCTTAGAGGTGTAGTTATGACATTTATTGAATCATATCTCACAAGAAAACATGCATTGTATGTTGATAATTGTGAACCAGACTGTGTTTCAGGCTCTGCATTCATCTCAAACAGATTGTTGTGAGACGGGGCGGAATGATCGGATGGTATGTCAAAGCTATTTAGAAAATTGCCAAAAGCAGAATGGGAGTTATACGACAAGACAACAATATAAAATAATCGCTCATATTTGGAAAGACGGTGACATATGATAAGTTTATCCACAACGTACTCAAAAAATATGATTCCTTCAAACAAAATAGATCGACGAAGTGGCCAACCCTTACAAAAACCTGAACCATCATAGGCAATACAAAGAATAAGTGTTGTCTACAGAAGCAACAGTATTTTATCTTTGGTAAAGTCAATTCTAAAATCCATAAAATTGCACAAAACGGTAATCTTCATCAAGTGGATTTATCAATAAAAATGCATGCTTTGCACTCGGAGAGAAAAAGAGTAAGAACTTCACACTTGGAGGTTCTCAGCTGGTACAATGTCTTCAGAACATTGAAAGGTGTTTTAAAATAACACTAAAAATCAAGCGGGAAAGTAGCGATTTACCTTTTGCTAAGGATGGTGAAACTTTTATTTTTTGACTGATGTGAACAAAGTGTGGGAATTGAAAGGAAGAAGTGCGTTCTGTAACAAGGTAGGAATAAACAGCAAGTGAACAACTCTCTTGCAAAACCTGTTAAGTTACACTCTGAATGACTTATTACTTCAAAACATAACACACAAAATTAAACATTAATTGTGTTCTATATTTCTGACATTTTTAGACTGTCATGATAAAATTTTCAATTTTTCAAGCTACATATAACGTTTTTGGTGTCAAGTATTTTATCTACTGAATGCTAAACCTCGGAAAAATCCATCGTTTTGTGCGAATTACAGTCCAATCGATAGCGGCTCACCATTTTTGCAAGTTAAAGTATTTACATTGTTCATTTGTTAGTCAACGTACTTTTTTATTTTTGAGAACACGGAACGTGCGTTGTGCGCGTTTATGAAAAAAATAGGCGACCAAAGGGTTAATAATTACATAAGGCTCAGACAATTATGAAAAAATGCGATGACATTTTTCAAATACTTACATCTTCAAAGTTTAAAATTGAGTTTTGACTCTCAAAACATACCCAGTTGGACATGCTCGATAAGAATAGGGAAGTTCAAAGTATTTTATCTAGCTGTAGAAAAAGATACGTTAATCCTTAAAGATGATCTATTTGTGTGGAATCCTTACAGACGATTATTCTTTAAAATTAAAAAGTTAGAATCAAATGAATTTAAAGTAAAATAGATGGATTGTTTCTTTTAAAATTGATAATCTTAGATTCTGTAAAATAAAAATCAATCTTAATAAATTGCGGGCCATCTTTAAAACGTAAAATACCGATATTTCCTAACTTTTTAAATAACAAACTGTGATCTGTATGAAACATGAAAAATCATTCGGTTATTACGACGATGATTGAACTTATACTTACTTTAATTTTAAACAGTTTCGTAGTTTTCATCCTTCATCTACGCATGTCAGACCGACATATACCTATGTTTATCACAAAGTATCAATATTTTTGCATAATTATTCAAAGCTTTTTGAGTGTATGTTTTTTAGATTCATTCAGAAAATGATGAAAAGTGAGAGGGCGTTTTGAAATATTATTGCGTACACATAAATATTGAGCAGAGATACTCCAGACGGTTAATGTGATCAATGAATTGGTACGTTCATCAATTTCATCTTTGTCTTGGAAGATGAAAGAGCATCAGAGAAATCATTGAACAGATTAGTGTTTATATCACGCTTTAAGGGGTTTGTGGTTCAAAAAGCAGCTTCGAAGTTATTAACTTATACTTTGTTGCAAATATGTTCGTAGTTAACGATCATCTTATTCATATGTGGATGTGTTGGATGTATATTTTCATTAAATTTCTCAAAAATTTATCTTAACTTATTTTTTGTCATATAAACCTGAAAATTAATTACCAGCTTTCAAGAAGAGTTCTCTCCTCATTTTGGTCAAATTTGCTTAAACAACAATTCAATAATAGTATTAAGTGTGCTTTTCGGAAGTCGAGATTCACACGTTCTTCATCAATTTACGTATTGGGATATTGTCAGA
Organism: Neodontobutis hainanensis; assembly: GCA_024349245.1. NCBI lineage: Eukaryota > Metazoa > Chordata > Actinopteri > Gobiiformes > Odontobutidae > Neodontobutis > Neodontobutis hainanensis. The sequence continues at coordinate 183,652 of JALDNG010000397.1, read as the reverse complement.
AAGGTACTACTTGAGAACAGAAATTATCCAATTTACACTCGCTAAGTAAGTCATGAGTGTCTTTTAAGATTTTATAGCTTGGAAATTTCATCCATGTAATGATAAATACAATTTTAGTAGATTTAAATTTATGATTAGAAGGTAACAATATTGAGTAAAGTTGAAACCTGTGAGGATTAGAAACAGTTTCCTCAATCTCCATTCACATCATGTATGACATTCAATGAAACTAATAAAGTAATAAATATAGGAATTTCAGATAAAAAATATTTTGAGGACATTCGGTTAATTGGCTTACATACGCTAAACTGATTACTGGTGTGCTTTAACTTTTGGAAACTCCAAATATTTGTGAGCTAACATTGTAGTTGTCTTTTTTGAATTCATATTTATGTATTTAGAGGAAAAACGAGACCATTTAAAAATAAACAATTCACAAAAGAAAATCATATCAGTTACGTCGTTATTTAATTTGAGCCATGACGTGAAATTTTAAGATGAATGCTAAAATTCAAAAATTAATGGATTTTAGAAATCTACATCTGTTCAAATTAGGATAAAAATTCATAACTAAAATATATTTCAAATTATAGTTTTTTTAATCTCATTTTTGTAAAAATAGTTAATATATTAGAGTCGGATTTTTCATTCCTGTTATTTTCACATTTAATAGCCTTTTCTCAGTGTTTTTGAATTATTTTCATAATTTATATGTGCGTATCATAATTTTACGACAATAAGATGTTTTATATAAACTATGCTGATGAGGCATTCAAGCTAACAAAACATATTTGAATAATTATGCAGTTTAAACCAAAAAGAATGAAACCCGCCAAAGGTAAACCTTACAAATATGAGAATAACAGATAAGACACCTAAAGACAAAATTAAACTTTCATGTCTTTATTATCAATATTTTTGAAATAAAACATAAAATTTCAAAATTTATGAATTGGGATAAAAGTTGTTTTTTGATCCCAAGTGGTGAAATTTTTAAAATTTAATAAAATAATTTGAAAGGGAAAATGCATGTAAAACTTAATCATTGTAGTACTTAGCTGAAGGAGTTTATTATGATCAGATACCATGTAAATTTATTCAGGAAATCAAATTTATAAATATTTTATGTAACCCTAATCATGAATCGTTCAAGAAAAATTTTTATTTCAACTCAATATACGTTGAAATAAAATCTAAAAAAATTTAAATGTTATATCAAAAGACGTCAACATGAACCTCATCATTGAGGTCTAGAATAGGAAATTATTTTCTCATTTTCGCCAAAAAATAAAATAAATTGATCTTTATCTTGAGTTTCATTACTTAACGCTCACACAAAATAAAAAGAATTCAAAAATCAATAAAAATTTTATTGTGGAGGGAATTGTCACATAATTCAATTTTTTTCATAGCATAGAAATAATAATTGAATATTAACATATTTTAATGATATGAAAGCTGAACTACGATTATAATTTTCTAAGAACAAATATAAATAATTATTTACATTTATTTTTCAAACTTAAACTCAATACATTAAAAATAAATGTTACTGTAGAATTATGGATGTTACTTAACGCCGTATATTTTGAGCATATTTAATTTTTTTGACAATTTAGTATTGGATAAAGAAAGTATCATTTCAAAACTTGACATTTTACAAACTACGAAACCTTTCCAGAATCAAAATGAGATAAATTTGATGCTGGGTTCATTTTAGTATAAAATTTAAATTAGATTATTTTACGTATTCATCTGACCATGGGTTTACCTAGCATTTTGAAGATAGTTGAAATTTTAATACTGATACATGAATGAGATAAACCAACTAATTCTTAGAATAGCTCATTCATATTTAAAATTTTGATTCTTGATTAAAAATATCATTAATTTAAAATTCAAATATAAATTTCTATTTTATCAGATTGCAGTTTTATGTTATTCATTGAGAATCACTTGTGGGAAAATGATTAAGCCTCAAAATACGTATGTTTTGTATAAAAGTGAACATTTCTGGTCATAATAAATAAAGGTCTCACGTGCTTAAAGTGCAGCTTACAAAATCATCAAAACTTTAAGAAAGCTGCGATTCAACAACTCATCTCTTTTTAAGAAATCGAATCCTTAAGAAAGACAATTTCCTATGATTTCAAGTCTCAAAAAGCCACAAACATAGGAAATAACTTGTCTCTCGAGCCTTTATATGAGTATGTAGACAAAGTTCTCGATTTCTTACGCTTAAACAGAAAATAGAAAAAGTTCAAATCATTTGAATATTAAGTCTATATTATGGAATTCGAAAAAAAGAACCCAGTTTTCCCAATCATGTTTTCAAATATTTCTAAAGAAGACTACGTTTTAGACCTGAAATTGTCCCAAAAAGAATTAGTTTGATTGATAAAAAAAGTTGATGGTAGTTCGAGGCAGTGGATTCCAATTTATTTTAAGTTGGTTGAGACTCGAATAACAATCCTGGATGAAATAATCACAAAATATTCCTAAGACGAACCATATAGGCCTTGTTCTCTTAGCAAGCAACACGTTGATTAATAGAAGAGCCTAAGGAACCGTGGTTACTCGCTATGATGTATGATAACAACTACAGCTTGTTATTGTTATGCTTATGTAACTCCAAAAGAAAAATTAAGAAGTCGGTATTGGTAAAGCCCCCAAATAAATATCACATGGTAACTAGTCATAATATTACTGAGTCGTAAATTGTGATTACCCTTTTCTATAGTTGAGTGAATATTTTGGAAATTTGAAAAAGGAATGATTCATCTTCCTATTGAATCAATGGCAAAATTTTCTTTTATTTTGTAAAAATGATAACATCTAATTAACTAAAGACCTAACCTGACCAAGCACTTATAAATGAGGAACAGTTTTCAAGTTAAACTTTTAAATTTTTATGAAATGAGTAACTGTTATCATTTTCTTTGAATCAATCCAATTTTTAACTACATTTTGGATTAATAATGACTGAAAAAAAATAAAATAAAATTATTCTTTCACGATTTCTAAAATTTAAAATATTCTCACATTCTTAATGTTTTATATCTTAGCATAAGTACACGCTTATCTTTTTTCTATCTTTAATAGTATGCTGAATCTAGACTTTTAAGAGGTTTTCAAACCTAAACCGTTCATAATAATAAAAAGTATCTTTGAAAATTGAAGGTTGGGAAAATAAATGTAAAATATTTAAATTCATTTTATAATACGAGAACGACGCTAAATTCAGTTTTATTTTAATAATATAAAAATACAATATTTTTCAACGAAATAATTTCTCTTAAAAAGATTATTAAGAAATTAATTTTTTTGATAAATATATTGTAAAAAATATTTTGTTTGGCCGACCTTAAAATTTAAAGCCGATTAAATTGAAATTGATCGATTTTATAAATGATCATTTTTATTTCTAAACTCTTCTAAAGGGTCAAAATAACTCTTGAAGGTATATATTTAGAATTTAAGCTAAATTATCATTTGTTATATTTTCCGTTTTTAGGAAGGAGTGCGTCGATAGTTTATCTAATCTTAAAATATAGACTCGGGAATGCGCAAATATATATAACGTCTTATACGTAGGTATTTAAAGTAACCCTTTCATTTATTTTTATCATTAAAAATCGTATTTTTTATTTTATCCCTTTTTCATTAATCAGTATAAATATAAAAATTTATGTGCAATAACTCAGATAATACTTTACATAACTTGAAGTATAAACGTTACCATTTGAATACTGTAGTAAATTACACTTGGAAAGAGAATAAGAACACAATTTAAATTTCACTATATTGAAACAAAAAAGATTCGTCACTTTGAACAGATGGACAGTAAAAGGATGAAGTGATACCAATACATATCAAAGATAACCAGTTTTTATTTTATATCTACGTTAGTGGAAGCATCGTCAGTCCAAACCCTTAATCAAAATAATATATGAATAATACGCCTTTTTGTGTACATTATCAAAATAAAATTCATCCATGACATCCATTTTTCATATTCAAAAACTTGAGTTAGATCGAAAAGCTCAATGATTGTCAGATATTGGTAGTTTTTAAGTAAAAATTATAACATATTATTTTACTTTTATTTTTGACCAATTTTGGCATTAATTTAACATATTTTTTTAACTTTGTGGTACTAAAACCCGTAGATTACTGTAAAATAAATTGAAAATGTCAGAAATTGATAAATAAACAGAAATATTTGGCTTTGAGTTCACAGCCAGTTATTTTTTACGCTATTCCACGTTTACATTAAATGATAGAAATTTATTTTTTCTCAAAATTGTACACTAACGGCGGTATTAATATATAGATTAATTAAATGATGTTTTAACCAGAGTTATTTTGAAGATGCTTAAATTTGATTTTTATAAAATACTTCTCTGAAAATTTTTGGTTTGAAGGCTTAACTTTTAAAGTATGATTGAAAATAAAATCTAATGAGTAGTAGAATAAAATAGCTCATCTACAATTTATCCAAAAAAAAGAAAAATAACAGTTTTTATAAAGAAAAGGAAGTTTAAAAGTAAAAATTATGATGAAATGTATTTATTTTTAAAGTTTTCGGTGTATTTAAACAAAGACAAATTTTATTAAATTATGTGCAATAGGAAAGATATCAAAAGTATTAGCATTTAATTCATTAGATTGCCGTTTCTTTTGGCGAATGAGCCAAAAATCCAAAATATTAAAATTTTATGTTTTAAAAATCTGAAGTCATTTTTATAAAATTGTGATCTTGCTTCAATTAAAAAACATCATCTGTTGAAGCTTAGCTATTACTTGGGTGATAAATTGAAGAATAAACCACAACTATAAAATTTGAGACAATTGTACAATATAAACTCTGGAAAATGAACGTTAATTTGGTACATTGAATAATTAAAAATGCAAATCTTAGCATTTAATGATATTCATTGAATATATTATTTAATAATTCAAGAAAAATTTAAATTATTTTAATAAAAAGAAAATTACCTCTGATTTAAAGTGAAATTTATTTTAGTTGTTCGAGCATTTAAATTAACTATTAAAATGAATAATTACCCATCGAAGTATTTACACAAACGCTTAAGTTTTTTCATCGAGATTGTTTAAAATTCACAAAATAATAAAGCTCGTGTTTATATCTGACACTCTTAGAAAGCAAGATTTTCTTTCTTATAAAATGATTTATCAATGATTTAAAATTATTAAATTACATTCTCATAGTTATATCAACAATTTAATCAGAAGCAATACTTTAAATTCACAAAATATTATTTTAAGTGGGCTTCAAAACGAGTTTAAGGAATTCATACTATGTTAAACAGTAAGGGGAAAGTAAATTTTTTAATTTGCTTAATCTATAAACTAAGCGTTTGATGACAGTTACGTATTCCGAACCAATGAAGCAGATGCCAGATAGGAGATATAAATTCAAACGAAAGCTCATCTTTCTATGGACTCATTACAAACTTCACCTGATAAGAAACAACGATTTTAAACCACTTTACCTTTCAAAAGTATTTAAAAATTCTTGATGGAAATTTTTTAATATAACCGAATTTACGGAAGTGTATTTAATTCAACGAGTAAAATTACGAAAGCTGTTTTTATATTTTGAAATATGTCAGTGTATGCTACGTTAAAAGTTGCTCAGTGATAAAGTGAGTGATCACTTGTGAGCTTTGTTGGGTAGTTTTTTTAGTTTTAATGAGGTCAGGTTGATTTTTTCGAAAAATTAAATTGGCGGTTTTTAAAGGATCGTATAGATTATTATTTCAACTTAAACCCTTTCATGACAGTAATATAATATTGAAGACATTCAAATGTTAACAAGGACTAAAATAGCTTCATTTTCGTTTTTAAATATGGTTTGAGTAAAAATCACTTACATAATTAAAATGTTTATGATTTGTTGAAATGACCTAAATAAAATAAAAAACAAAAAATAATTTTCAATGATTTAGTCATTGGGATTCATTATAAACCTAAAATATTCCTAAAGAGTAAAATGAAATTATACCATCAATAACAATGGTTGTATAATAAATTGATGACTAATTAAATTGGAATGTAAAATTGAAGAACGTGGGTTGTGGATATAGGGAAAATATATTTATTTTTAGGACAAGAAAAAATGAATCAAGGACATGCTTATGTTTCTGAAAAGTAGTTGAAATCTACACATGTGCCAACCAATTAGAAGCATTTCTTGTTTGAATTTCACGCATTCGGTGTTTCAATTCTGACAGACCCCATTCCAAGACGTTTTTTCAATCGATTAATGAAAGAATCTCACCCATAATAATTCTCACCTGGTCCTAAATTTTACAACGTTATCTCTTTCTATATCTACGATTAAGGATTTTCAGATAACTCTGACCTTCTCTCCGAATCACAAAACAGTACTTGATTATAAAAGACATCATAACTGTAATAAATATAAATAATATTGCAAATTTTTAAAAATTACGTTGATATTCATCACATTAATTTAAAAATGATTTTATTCATTCTCGTTTCCTTCTGTGTTGTAAATCTTTTAAATTTTGTATATTTCTTAAATCCAGGTTGAAAAATGTTAGCTTGGCATATCGAATTCTCTGAGTTTTAAACTCTCAATCTTTGATGTATTTATAATTAAAATAAAACAAAGCGTGTCAACTATTAAAGCATGCGCAGCTTTGATTCATATTTCTGTCTGTAATAACCATAGACGAGTTTTTGGTTGATGATAAATCAAGTAATTATATTGGCTGATTACTACCTTCGTGACATCACTCTATTCCTAAATCATTTAAAAAATTCTTTGAATATTTATGATCGAACCATGTAAAGGATATTTATGACGTGTATATTGCATCATGTAACAAGAGACCTTAAAAGTTGACAAATTTAAACTGTCCATTTAAAAATACTTTCTGATTTAAATTAATAAAAAATTATACATGTATTTCGTCAAGTTCCATTTCTAAGATATCTCATTTGAGTATGTAATAACTGTAATCTCGCAAAAAATAAACGTATTTATGAAAGAAAACCAATGAAACATATCACTTGTTGAAGGTAAGACACGTAAACACCGATGATGAAAAATTTCTTTTGCTTTAAATTTTTAAGATGCAATAAATATGAACAAAAATATAAATGCAAAAATTTTCTTAAAATATGAAAAACAAAACGAAATTACCAATAAGCATCAATGGTTAGAGTGACAAACATATGTCCTGATTCCATAGAAAAAAAATATATATTTTGCATGACTATTTACGTGTGGAAAGAGGCGAGAAAATTTTTGATCTAAAATGCCACAAAATATTTTTAAAACCGAAATATAGCTGCTAATGATCTACTGGAGTTATAAATCGATCAGGCTTCTCATAACAAGAATGATGCTACATTTTTGGTTTGTTTAAATTTTACTTTTTCAAGCCTTTCCCAATTTAAATTCATAAATGTTTTGCATAAATGAAAATAAATCCTGACCAAACGTGTTTAATTTAGTTTTAATTATGAAATACCTTTGATTTCAAAATATAGGTTTCATAACGGAATAAAATTGACGAAACGCAATTTGTAAAAGCTAAACAATTAGAACTGATTTTATTCTAAAAAATATCTGTCTAATCACATAAAGAAGTTGGTATTGGAAAAACCACGAGTTCTAGTAGAATTGTGCTTAGTATGAATAAAAAGTAGAAAAATATGAGAAAAATTGAGGTTTTCATCGTGAGTTTCCATCTTCCATAAAACAACATTCCCCACATGATCATCGTGCTTAAAATACAAATCAAACATGAGTATATCATTGAAAAGCTGTAAATTTTTATTCGATTGTCTGGGTTTATAAGTCCGTTTCCGAATCTATAAAGTAAGGCTAGAATCCACGGGAGACCCAGCCCGATTAAAAGATCAAAAATATTACTTCCTATGCTATGGCAAACGGCCATGCTTCCATATCCCTTTCTAACGACAATTAAACTTGAATATGTATCAGGGACACTGCTTCCGAAAGCAACTAATGTGATCCCGAGGATTGATTCCGGAATTCCGTTATTATGAGCAATTATAACAATCATCCATATCAATATGAAAGTCAAAAATCCAATCCAAACACTGCAAACAATGAAGGATAAAATGCATAGTAAAGAGGTTTTCAGAGATTTTACTTTTAATTCATCTGCTTTGAAAGAGAACGAACAGGGTATCGTGACATAAAACACAAATTTTATTGGTGAAACAAGTATTTTCTTCAAACAAAAAACAAAATGACGAATCCGAAGCATTACCTCTGAATTATTTTTAATTTTGTTAGTTCATCCTGATTTGAATCGTGATTTTTAGTGTCAAAAACTACTTCTTCCTCTATCAATATTCCAAAAGTTTGCATTAAAGTTTCATTGTGGTAAATAATAAAAATGTACAACAAATAATAGAATATGAGTAATAAAGCTTCGTACCTTGGATAAATTAATCACAAAAACCATTGAATATAACCATCGATCAAGATAAAAAATAACAAAAATAACGCGGTTAAATACATGCAACTATCTCTGCTCACCGCCCACCGATCTAATTTTATATCCATCTTTTTGGTAGAAAAATTTTACTTTTGAGGAAGCGAGTCCACATAGTCCAATCACGAGTAACACATTGAAAATAGAGGAGCCGAGTATGGTTCCTGTCCCAATGTCTCCCTTTGTCACAAAAACACCTGATCTTAATGTAAATATACCTATGAGTGATACGAATAATTCCGGCATACTGCCGCCAATTGCCATCAATGTGGCTCCTGCAATGTCCTTTCGCATGTCATACAGTTCACATAGACACTCTAAACTGGGTATAAAGTGCTCGTCGCAGAGTATTGCTATTGCCCAAAAAATATAAATGGAAACGGTAAAATGAAAAATACTAATCAGATGAGGGTGTGGAAAGTTGGAAAATATGTCTTTCGGGAATTCCGATAATGAATTTTCACTGCATGCATCAAATGTTGTATTTTCTAATTTATCTTCCAAAGCATTTGTGTAAATTATGAAATAATTCAGTTTCAAGAATATAAAAATTTTCAGATTCATTCCCAGATAGAAATACGGGAATATTCTGACAGGTAGAAAGCCAATTTTGCAGGTATCACAGAAGAATAAAATGAAGAAAAATTCAGAATGTCAATTAAATAATCGTAAATGCTTTGAAAATATAATTGCAGAGGAGCAAGAGTATTGAATTTTAAAATGAGAAACAAATTTTCTGCTAGTTTTAATTAAAATGATTTTTTATATTAAAAATTATGAGGTCCTTTCGATGTTTTAATTGGGTCTTTTCATTTATGGCATGAGAAAATTATGGAGTTTCACCTAAAAGTCCATCTTCTGATTTTGGAAATCTTCAAAATAATAAATCAACTTTGAACATATGAAAATAATCTAAGAGTCTCCAAGACACTTTTTAACGATTTTATAAATCTATATACAAAATTTAGGACCAATAAATTCAAGAAATGTTTTGGCGACTAAATAATATTTATGAGGCCTCATTGGCGAGGGAGGAATTATATGACGATCAATCCGTGTACTTTACCTCACTGTTCACACTCCAAGAAATAAATTGTTTTTTTCTTTCTCAGTTAACTATCAACGAAATACTCTCGTGACATATCGAGCACGTTATGATAAAAAATATAATGCAATTCGAACTCTTGAATGCCCATTAGAAAGGTTATAAAACACATGGTTCACAAAAAAAACTTGTTTGAAAGTAGAATAAGCCGGAATGATTCAATAAAATCTAATTTATCATTCATTTCATGGAAAACTTCTCAGTGTCATTTTCCACAAATTTTTTGTTTGAATTTTATACCTTCTTTAAAAATTACAACTCATAACTAGATGAAAATAGTTTCATATCATGGAAGAAAATTTTATTTTCAAAGGGTTCTAAACTGAGTTATTTTAACCTAAAACAGAGCACGCGTGAGAAGATTTGGAAAAACTAAAAACACTGAAACAAATTGAAATAAAAGTGAATTAATTCGGTTACACGAAAAATAACTCAACTTTTGGGTTATTTAAAACAGAAAACGTCACAAATTTTCCGTTACTCTTATCCTTGCACGAGCCGCCAGATTTAAACTAAATATCTAACATTCCGATTCAAAAATTATGATCAAATTAAGGTTCTATTAAATTTAAAATTTATTGACTAAATTCATCAAATACTAACGTTCACTGCCTTTATATCTTTGAAATAGAATAAATTATACATCAGCGTATGTTTGTAAGATTCTTTGCGTGTGCTGATAAGGTCAATACAACTATTTTCCTGGAATAAACCAAATGATTCAGTTCGTCAAAGTGTATTCTAAAAGATTTTTTCGAATAAACTGCGCAATCGCAAATTAAAGTATCTATAAAAATCTTAAATATTCCAAATGAAGTACACAACAGAAAAATACATTAATCGTTATGCTTAAAAACATAAAAATAATAGATCTTATGAACTTTCCGCATCTCAAAGTTAGAGAAGATAGGGTTTATGTAAAGTGTCGCTAATCTGGTAATGGAAATATTTTGAATTAAATTTAATTGTATGTTGATTCTATCTGGTTAAGTAGGTCACTCAAAGCTTTCATTGGCAAAAAGCTATCGCCAATAAACCTATAATTTTAGCTTTTCACGAGTTATACACATCAAAAATGATACTGCGTTAAAGGTTGGGTAAATAAAAAATTGGCCATAGCTAACGAAACATTCCCTCATAATCTGTAAATTTAATATTGATTTTATAAAAATTAAAACGACATCCCTCTTTACTTTTAAACTCCAAATGTCAAAAACTCGTATTATTAAAGATTGATTCAGTCGTATTTCAGGATTAATACGTTTTTAGTTCTCTCTAATCATGAGTAGGAAAAAAATATACATACTATTTTCTTCATAATATAAAAATTGATTGAAGTTAATTTATTTAAATTTTTTAAATTTTCACACGCAGATAAGTTATTTAAATACTATGTGGCTACATAAAAGCTGTCATTTTTATCCTTAATCAAAGTAAAATGAAGTTCAAATGAAAATGTACTTATTTAATATAATAGGCTAAAATTAGTTTTTTTTGAATTTTGGTTGTTCAAACAAGAATAAATCTCTCTGAAGATATATTAAAATAAATTTTAAAAATAAATATTTTTGAATAACAAAATACAAGTATCACATTGACTCTGACTTCAGAGTTTACAAACGTGTTTTTTAATCGTTACGAGAAAAGGGATTAAATTTATTTCATAATTTGCCGCATCGGAGCATCTGCGCGTGTCAAAACACACCTAAAATGGTTTGTAAAATAAGCGTGGTTAAATCATTGAAATGTCAGCCGCTGCCATCCTACTGCGTCGATAGTTTGGAACTTCTCGTTATCCCATTTTCAAATATTTAGACATTGTTGAAAATCTATAAATTTGATTATGAAATAATAGAACGTTTAGGTGGGAATATATTTTGTCACAGATCCGAGACCTTTTATTTTTGATGAAAACGAAGAGAAGGTAGAACGAATGAAAGACATTATTTTACACCTTCATGAAAAAGTTTTTCATTTTATAAATCAAGATTGAAAATTACCAGTCTTCATTGGATGAAAAAGCCCTTTATTCTCATGTTGAAATTTACTTAAAACCGTTTCTCGTTCGTTTTTACTTATGACTGAGATTCAAACTGTATATTTGGACAAGGGTAACTATCAAAAATATATCGAACCGAATATGGATTTCGGGGGTTTCCTATTTCACAGATCAAAGATAAATTATTTCGTTTCAGGTACTCCAAGAGTCCAAACGGCGATCGGGAAATGGTATTTTAACTAACTTATCAGATTTTATCTCGTGCAAGAGAGTGCATCCAAGACATATCTTCCTTCCTCGGAGATATGAAATATTTTTCTCTTTGTGAAAGGTAAAAAGGAGCTTTCGAAAGACCTAATTTTTTAGATGCTAAAGTATTCTCGTTCCTTTCAATACTTCTTGAAATCAAAAACGAAGAGTTAAACCCGTTATACTCAACCATCAAATCTTGCACAAATCTCATGAACCATTATAATTTGATCAAGGAAACATATTACCCAACCTGTATGATTTTAAATCATAATAGTGAATGAGAACAATCCACGTTCTGTTTTCTCATACAAAAAAGAGACGGCACTGATGTGCATTTTCACATCGTTGATCACTTTAAATTTCGTATACTTCTATATTTATCAAGTTTAAAAAGTAAATTGTTCACTTTTTATCCTTTAATAATCGGTATATATCATGGAATGTTTTTTCCAGTCTTCGTAACTCACCATCACTAACATTTAAATGTACTAGTTTAAATTATATGGATCAAACCTATAAATTGTCGTTCCTTTGAAGTTTCCTCCATTCTTTGGTTGTGAAATTCTTGCTCTCTTTCTATCGTATAGAAGTGTTGAAAATATCAAAATAATTCAGAGTAGCGTTTAATTGAGGTGATTTTTTACAGTAGCCGCATGAATAAAAATATCTTTAAAGCGGTGGTTTAATGCTCTTGTAGTTCATTTTACAAACAACAAAATACAACTTTGTGTATTGTATTCGATAAATTTTATAAAATTGCATGGGTGAGATCAGTTTGTATCTGGCTTTTTATATTTTAACTTCTTCTGCGTCTTGCGCAGTTTAAAAATATATCATGAATACGTCTTAGGTTGGGTGAGGTGGCACACTTCCAGTATTATGCTTGTATATGTGTATATAATTTGTTGAAGTTTTATAAGATTAGGGTCGTCACACGGATATAGAACACTTGATTCTATATGATAAATATAACTGTGATCACGTGCAGAAGTGCGTAAAATTTCTTAACTTTAAAATAACTGTTTATTTTAAATTTTTCAATGGGAATTTTATTCCTACCTTTTTAAACAATTTAATTTAACCATTTTTGGTAAAATTATGCTTAGCCGTTAAATGTTACTGATACTACTTTTAATTTTGATGTTATGGAATTGTGATAACTTAAAAAAAATACAATATACTCCCATTATAAGTCTCAGTAACTCTCAGTTTATTCTTTATTTAGTTCAGTGAGACGAATTTCGAAAAAATTTATAAGTTGTTCATTGAATATTATCGACCGTTATCAGTTAAAAATTACGATTCATATTAAGTTCTGCTATAAATGAATTGATTTTTCTAATTGAAGTAGGTGATATATTTCACCAAAAATCCAATCCAAAAATGAGTTGTAGATAAAATAGTTACCTTTAATAAATTTTAAAATCATAAAGAACTTCCTCGAGTAAAAATTAAAGTGAAACTTTATTAATTTATAGGATATAACAGAACATAAAAATTATTTTCATTTGTGCAGCGTGTCTTATCACGATTCCCGACACTGGCTAAAATTATAAATTTTATTCTTTTGTATGATAAAGAATAATTGATGAAGAAATTTTCAAGTTTTACATATAAAACAAAGGACTTAATTCTTCATATAAAGAATTTTAAAATAAATCTCTAAAATCTTATTCGTTCAAAAAAGTAAAAATTGGAAATAATCTCAAAAATACAAACTACTTTTGTTGACGAATAAAATTTTGCCATTAAATAATTGCACCCGGTTATTATTTTTAAATCAAAAATTAACAACATTAGAAAAACTTAAAGCCCCAACTTTTCATAAAGTATGCTCAAACTTTAAGGTGAGCAGCAAGCTTTTTTGGGAATGGTGTCGGATAAGATAAAATTGGATTTGGTGGTTGCCAACATGAATCTAAATATATTCATGAAATTAAACAATGAGTGGTACATTATAAATAATTAAGTTCTCGTTAAACCCTATACATGGATGAAATAGCTTTATTTGTTTGAATTCTTTGAGAAAGAGAGATACCTTTTGAAACGTTGATGAACAAATGAAAGATATCAGAAACTTACTCAAAAGATGCTTCTATTTTCAACGTGGCATCAAAATATTATTTTTTCAAAGAGTCGAACAGTTATTTTATGCAGTATAGAAACAGATCAACCTTGTTTATAAATTTTTAAAACGCTTAAAATGCATCTTTGATAGTCTTGATGACCTTTGAAGTTAAAGATAAATTTTATTGAGAAATAATGTGGTTACCTGACTGGTCAAAGTCATTTTCAACCGTAACGTCAGACTGTGAATCGATCCTCATATTCACTTGATTTTTGGTTTTTTGTGAATTTATTATATTAAGTAAGGATGATATTTTCTTGACGTTTGAATCTCATAAATACCACTATTTCACAAGTGTCGTCAAATTTTGCTCCAATGGCTCAATAAATCATCGTAGCATACTGTAATCTGTCAATTGTGGTTCGTAGTTTTTTGGCGCAGTTTCAATATCTAAACACGGTAATTCCAATTTTATCTTGTTCTCGACATCTAGATTTTGATTTATTTAAAATGTCTCACTTCCACACGTTTCTTGATGTTTTGAACGATCTTCTTGGTGTAAGAAGTGCTTGTTTTTAGATTCAGAACTCTCCCCCTCTTTGTCAACATCCATCTCATATTCCGAACCACTTGTCTGACTTTCTATTTTCTGAAGCTTGGTCACAACAGTCATACATTTTTCATGGTTGTTAATTTTTGAGTTTTGTAGGTTTTCAAGAGTTTCCGACATGCGCTATTTTCATATCGCTTGCACTTGGCCACATAATCGTCAATGTCAAGTGGCTGCTTCCATCTGTAGTCAATGCTAATTTAAAATACATGATATGGTTGAGAACTTTTGAATTTTTTAAAGGAAGTCGTTTTAAAATTTGTATGAGCTTCTGGGCATCAAGAAAGGAAATGTAGCTGCAGTAGGTTGCACTTCCAATAAATGTTCCAAACTTTTTGATGATTTGCATTTGAGGAAATGTGAATTTTCTTTTAGATGATTTTAATTTCGCCAAGTAGTAGTTCACCTGTCTCAACGTCGAACTATGAACTCCAGGACTATTCTAACATTCTCAAATATAAAACACATTTGGGTGGAAGCCATTTGCCGCCTTGGCTGCTTTGTTAATGTCTGGAAGAGCAACAATCATTTTATTATCCAATACATAAACATTAAGCTCGAGCTTATCACAAATATCCTTTTCGTGGATGTTATCTTCAATATTGTCCTGTTTTTGACTTGCTTTATGTGTTTCTAAATTGTCATTTGTGTGGATACTACCAACATGAAAATCGATTATTTTGATAAAATCTTTTAACTGAGTGAATTCTTTCTTAAGAAACATAAAAGCGTGTTCTTCGAGGATATATTTCTGTCTATTTCCCGTTCTAGTTAAGGTGCCTTCTGGAGAATGAAAAACAGGCAGAGTTTCGATGCTGGTGTTAGAAGAGGAGATCAGATTTTCCCAATCATTGATTTGTTCCTCAGAAAATGTAGAAATGAACGAATCGAAGTTTATAAATCTTTTTCCATCGATTTCAACTTGGTTATTCGACGTATTAATGCCCGTGTTGGTTAAAGAACAGTTTTTTTCAAGATTTTCAAAAACTGTTGCCTTTATCTGTTTCTTTGATTCCATATAAACCACAGACGAATACAAATAATTTCCATATTTTTTTATACTTGAATTTATCGAAAAAGAGGAAAGCAAAATTTCAGATTGCTCATAAGTGATGTAAGAGCAGACTTTGACATCAGTTTTGACAAGTCCCATTATCTTTAAGTTCATAAGTTCCTCGCCGTTAAATCGTTTAGTCACGATATGATACTTTTGAAGATAATAATTAGCTTGAGACATTATCTAGTTTTAATACTTTAAAACTCAATATTGTAAAAAAATTAATTTTAAAAAGTAACTATGAGGTAATTTCATGACTATTAGAGCTCGAAACATAACGTCACTTTTCCTATTTTGATTTATGACAGAATAGTGCCTCGTACATATCAATTACACTAAGATACTTAAATTTTATAGTTATTTCATATGAATAATTTAAATTTGGTATTAGATTAAATCAATTTTACCTGAAATACAAGCTTCAACACTCTGTTGATCTCAGGCATCATGACTACGCATTGTTCAGACGGTTTAGGAAGCAATATTTTATGAATTATAATTTCGTTTTGTTTCAGATCTTTCGACTGTTCTGAAGAAATATCTTAAAATCATTTCATTGTCAGGCTTTCAAACAAATTACCAACCGGACTTAGAATTATGAGATAAAATTTTGTAAACTTTGGACTAAATGCTAATTTAAATAATTTTTCAGACAATGCGGTTTGAATAAAACTCGAGCTCAGTCATAATGGAGGAAAAACAAAAACCTTAATTTTATCCTTTTAAGTTTAACGTTTTAAAAAAATTTTCATTTTTAATATTGTTCTGTTGTTCTCTCAATTAAAGTGGAAAATTTTTCAAGATCAAAAATAAATATGATTCTGTAAGATAACTATGAAAATCTGGGAAAATTTGCAAAACAAAGCACATCTCCATTAAACTATGATATGAAAACTTCATTCATTTTAAAATTACTTCACTATTGACTCAATTTAAAATTTTTCCTTTAAAAATTTCACAATTTTCATGATTAACCAAATTAATCATGCGATTTTTACCACTTAATATAAAAGCAGTTTTATTTTCGTGTTTTAAAACTAGTCTCTGGTAATTATGAAGAAATTTCATTTCCTTGTATCAAAATAAAATCTTTCAGAAAAATTTATTTGAATTAATAAAATTTAATCGTGGAATATTACGAGAAAAATTATTGTTAAATCAAAGATGACCATGAGTTATAGTGTGGTATCGAGCAAGCTTTCGATGCGATTTAATTCAAAGAAGTAAAATCAACCTATTCACCCAATATTCATATTTATGAAATTTGAACATTCATTCTTGTGAAGAATATTAAAAAGTTTGACTGTTGAGAATATATAATTTTTTGGACTTAATTTAGATTATTAAAAAAGTATGATTTCTTTAATTTTTTATTTGTTTGTACTCATGTGAAAAATCATGTTTAACGGCGCGTTACCAACAATATACTGGTTAATTTTTAGTTTTTACGTTTGAATTTAAAATAACTCAAAATTTATTTTAAAATGGAATATTTTATAAACTTTTAAAAGATAATCAGTTTAATTTGATTCATAAGACAGAATCGTAGATTAACATAAAAAGGCATCTGTGGGCTATCTAGCATCAATAATCATGTTTCTTTGTAAAAATTTAAATAAACGTATAAAAACGCCCACACCAACTTGTGATTAATAAAATCACATGTTAATAAAGACACAAGGAACAAATAGGAGTATTAAAAGCGACAAAACTTCGTGTAACATTTCCATCTTTTCATTAAAATAAATAAATAAAAAGACAATGAGAAAAGGCTTGTTATAAATATTAAAGCTGTGCAATATAAGATAATTCGTTGTTTCAGTAAATGAATCAAGAACTCTTTACAATTCAAAGTTAAAAACGAAAAAGATAAAATCAGAAAAGTTTCTTTTTAAAATTAAAAAGTTTGTAGGGTTTGTGATAATAGAAATCGTGAAGCAAAATTTTGTACAGATATTTATGAAACAGTGGAATATGAGGTTTTGATAGTTGTTTGAAAATAGCGAATGGCGCTCAAGATTTACATGGAATGTTAAGTGGGAAAAATACACGTACCTTTTGAATTATAAGATGAAATATCACTTTCGAAAACCTGCCCAAATCCAAGTTGAGTTCCAATTAATTTTGAATCTGAATGAAGGTCATCATTCTATTGTTAAAATATTCGAAACTGAAGAAGAAAAGTCTGGATGCATCAATGATAATTAAACTGTTTACGGAATTAATTTTGTGAGTAAATAACAAAAATACCTCTTGAGACATGAAAATTGTTTTAATATATTCATAAAAATAAATAAATATGCTGTTATTGCAATTACTCAAAAAATTAAAAAGTAACTATGCTCTAAACCCATGTCTTTTGCCAATCAGATTCAACGCGAAGGGAAAAAACGCCGTCAAATTTGAAAAGAAAGTTTTGAAAATTGTTGTGAATAATGAATTGATGACAAGAAAAGTTATTAAACCAGCTAACTCAATGAAATACATAAAAATGAAAACAAAATATTTATTTTAAACCTCAGGGAGTATCAAAATATAAAAATGAATCAGCCTAAAAAATTAATAACAAATGCCAATGATGCTCGAGAGTAGAATAATTTTAACTATAAAACATTCTTAAAATCAATATATGTTGAGAATATTTAACGAACCAACACTGGCATAAAGAACAAGGCCTATCAAATTGTTCAGATGTTAATTTCGATTAATTCATTTACCATTATTTAAAGGCTTAGATTCTGGTAAAATACACAATTATTAATTTCTTATATGATATATTTTAAACTTAACTTTATTAGATGTATTTTACAAAAAAACTTCGAGTGAAAAAGTATGAGTATATGTGAGAAGATTATTTGTTTGCATTTTCGGCGATTTCTCGATCCTAAATTTGAACACATCAATACAGTTCCATATTGATAGAAATGGGGAGCAAGTTCACAAAGCCATGTTGGATTAATCTAGAAAATTATAAAGGATTACTCCTGTAACATCTCGCATGTAATCTTTATCAGACGAGACAACTTGACTGAAAACAACCCTAAATTGAGAGGAGTCAAGAACCATGGAGGAGGATTTTCACAGCTAAGAACGGAGAGCGGATGAACGTGCAGTGATTTATTGCCAACGAGGGTTCTTACGTTTAGAATGACCCAAACTTATATTCGCCAGTAGGATGATACTTGGCAACCTTTGAAAAAAACCCAGACACAATGCATCTCCTCACTGCTATGTCATCACCTAAAAATGAAAGGAAGGCAATAATACGTCCACAACTCACTAAAGGGATGTTGTATTTTTTCAATAATGCTTTCAGGTTGTTTCTTATTAATTCGGCTTGGCATAGAGCTAAATCAAATCACATATAAAACATTTGTAATTCAAAAAATGACTTTTGCACCAGCCTGGATGTCGGTTTTTCTTAGGGATAACTGATCATAACGAACTTTAATAAAGGTGTTGAAAACGTTAATCATCGTCAGGTGATCTCCTTCTAAAGCAGCAAACTTATATCTTGCGCGTTGCTTAAATTAAGGAAGAGCTACACAGCATGCTTTTTCTTGTTACTAGGGTTGTAAAAGATGGTTTCAATTTGAAGCATGGCTGCTATCGTTAAAGCTTCTTCAGAACAATTAAAATCCACTAATATTATCTGGAAAAGGTACCAGAATTCAACAACATCTTGCCTATCATTGGATTCAAAGGAAATTCAACCATTCTTGTTCCCAAAGGTTCAGTTAGGTTTGATTCATCGTCAATGCCTGAACAAAAATTAGTCTATACATTGAAGTGCATACAACTGTTGAATGCCATTAGCCATGCTGGTCAACAGAAGGGGACTAAATAAAAAAGATATGAATACGGAAATAAAGTTAAATGAAATAACCTTATCAATACCAAGTCCTTTCAATTGAAGTACCAATGAAGACATTTCTTGCCAACAATTGAAATAAATGTTTACCTTTGAATCTCAGGTAAGGTATGTTCTTTAAGTTTGTTGAAATCCATTTCTGGTGGTTAAGGTTGAATACCTCTATAAAGTCTGTACACCTTGCCTTTCGTTAGATCGGAAACAAACCTGGACGAGTCCTACCGGCTCTTCCTGCTCTCTGAATAGCAGAATCTTTAGATATTTCAGTTACAATTAAGGTTTCAAAACTTAAAATATACCCATACCAATATTTGTATTCGGGTCATAAAAATTCATTTTACAAAAACCCGAGTCGATAACTTAAGTTATAAATGCTGGAAAACCAAAGCAAATCCCAGAAATCGTCACAGAAGCCTCTGCTATGTTTGTGGAAAAGATGACTTTTCGAACACCAGGTAGAGGAGCCTGAAACACCTTTATCTACCAGTTTAGATATAGAGGCTGACTTGTTCATGGATAGGTAGTGAACCATATAACGGAAGAATTGAGAGAGTTTCATTATGTTCACTTTTCACATCTTTATGCTCACTTAAAATCAATTGTGTTGAATACAGAAGCAAATTGACAGCAGTATCGATCTCATCCTTAAAATATGACAAATATGCCTTACCTGGCCAGTGAGAAAAACCAAAATATCTCCTCGTCCCTCGTATTTGTGAATGTTCAACGCAGTATTAACAGATTCTCGAATATAATTTGGGCATGACCTAAAATTTCTCAAAACTAACTTTTCCAAGTAATAAATATTTAAGGGAAACATTCGTTGTTCGATTGTCAGTATAGTACTTGTCGAATGCCTGTATATTATAGATTATAAACTGTTTTGATTGAGAAAGATTGAAAAAGTTTGAGAATTCTTCAACGTTTATTGTGGCAGAAGAAATTATAAGTCTAAGCTCTGGACGTTTTCTTAGAATCGAAATGAAAAAGGTGAATACTTTCTTCAACAATCCCAAAATAATATCTGTATGAATTGTGCGTTCATGTGCCTCGTCGACGATAATAACACTGGTTTAACTGAGAAAATACCTATAGTGACTCAGCAAAGGGTCACGCATCATTTCTCTAACTAGAAAGCCATCAGTCATAAACTAGAATCAAAACATTATAAACTCGTAATTTTGTCACACCGGGTGTATAATTATCGTCGAACCGAATGGAATATCCGCAGGTACTTCCAATATCACATCCCAACTCATCGGAAACCCTTGTTGCAACCTGCATCATAAATATAATAGAACAGTGATAGCAGCAACTCTTCTTGGTTGTGTTATAGCAATCATGTAACCTTTCTCTGTCCAACCTGCTTCGTGAAGATACTTTGTTCTTAAATTAAAGAACCTGCGGTATTTGGGTTGATTTTCCACAACCTGTTTGACCCATAACTATGAGTGTTTGATATTTTTCGAGAAGATATAAGATTTGGACTCGGTACTAATTTCTTTCAATAAAATACTTTGTAGACAGGAAGTCTTAATTTTTGCTGGGGAATAGAAAGACCCATTTGATAATTATAAGTAATTGAGGATCCAGACCCTTCTACCAGCTCGGGTCTTTCAAGGCGTATTAATTTTTGCGAGGAAGGTTTAGGCTGTCCTTTATTTACTATCAAAATATACCTGGTTTCCAAAAAATTGACTCTTGTTTTGTTTCTGATTCCATGTTCGATTCTCGCGCTTGTGCAGATGTGCATATATTTTGGTTTCTTTTTCAGACCAAATAGATGCTGACTTATTAGCATCCTATTGTACAGAGAATTTTAAATAACTCTCTAAACTTAATCTTAAAAGGATAAGAATAAATTTAAGTAAAAACCGGCACAAATTATTAAGCTGATGCATAAATTTAAATTGAAGACTACATTTTCCTTAAGATAATTCTGAAAATTAAAAGAAATTCATAAGAGTAGTTATTCATATTTAGCATTGAAGTAATATGCGAACGAAATACTACGATTATTATCGACATACATTTAATGAAGTATTGCTAATCATGTGAAAATAGTTTAATTATATTTACGAATCTTTTCCCCGTTTTTTCAAGTTTAACTCTGGTAAAAAAATATTTTTATTCCTTAGAGAGCGATATCTTACACGTTATTTGTCAGTACTTTCAACTCATCTCTGTTGCGAATAAATATACGACAAGTGGGTCGATCGAAAAATAGAAGGTAATTTGATCTTAAGAGTAGAAATCATTCCCCATTTAACCGGCAATATTATTGAGATTTTATATCAGCAAAGAGTTAGTATTTCGTAAATTGACTTGGATTGAAACGATATTCATAAACTAAACTAAAAATAATCGAATATTTATTTTTGCTATGATACACCAAGGGTTTTTAAGTAAATCTTATTTCACTGGTTGTTCCTTTGAAAGAACGTACTTTTCAAATTCTGGCTGGAGTTTTTTTTTGTAAAAGAGTATTATATCTAAAAGTTGGCCGTTTAACAGTTCAGAAAGTTTGAAGAATTACGATGACTTTTTTTGAAATATGATAAAAAGCGTTCTCTAACTTGGTTCACTTCGTTCGAAAACAATTTTACCCACATGCTTACTCCTTTCAGAATATAATTTTTTTGTATTTTTGGTGATTCTGGACAGGACTTCAGTTACTTTATGTTTTGAATAGATTGAACGAAGTGCAATTTATGAGAGCGATACCTCATGTGTTTATCACTTTATACTTTTACAGATACTTCTGTTTGACATACCGTTACCTGCATGATAGACATGTTTCATGTGTTTTTTAATTTTTACATGGTTACAGGTTTAATCATGTGATTTATAAAATTTATGTTTTGATTTCCACGTGATTTCGGAGATAATCGTGAAAAGTTTGTAAAATAATCACTTATCTTTAATTTTTCAATACCACAAGGAAAACATGCCCGTCCTTACAAAAGTCATTTCTTTTCAAGATATAAGACGTTTTTTATTGGAAATTGTGAAACCCATGATTTTCTAAATTTATACAATGGCCTTTTATTTTCTTGCAAATAATTCAGTTGGATATGAGTAGTTCTGAGACTTCATATACATAATGCGATGATCGAGATATAGCTTCAACACAGACAATATTGTTCTTGGCAGTGTTTTCAATGTTCCGAGATAGGGGTCATATTATCAGATATATCCTCACTTTCACAACGTATACAAACTAAAATTTCACATATTGTGATTTTTACTATGTTATACGTCCCCTGTAAATTCTATGGCTTCATCTGAAGCTAACTCAAATTTGGTATGTATAGGGGTGGGAATTTTTGAGTTAAATATGCCAAGAGGAGCCTACTTATGTTAAGCGTGTCTGCTTTAGGTATCATTTATGTAACGTTTTTCGATTGAGATTTTATAGAATTTTGTCAAAAATTTTTCAAGGCATAGTCTCTATGAGATAACTGTGCCTCAATCAAAGGGCTCGTGGATAAAAAACTTATAAGTTTGATTTTTTGATTTTATTCATCAATATTAGGTTTCAAATAAACTTTTTTATTTTTTTAATGGGGACGTCTACTCATGGATATATTTTTTAATCTTTGGTTGAATTCATTTTTACCTCTTGAGAAGTTATTGTTCAAAAACAAAATTCACAAATCACTTTAAAATGTAAAGCCGTTACTTCATTGAAATTCGGCAGACAACAAATTTAAACAGTTACACTTTAGTGTCTCTAACCCTAGAATTTTTTATTCAACTTTTCTTACCGTTAATTTATACTAAAATATGTTATTTTTTAACGTTTCGGTGGCATAATATAAGATTTAAAACAATCATGATGAATTATGATTTTCGGCATCACAACAATTTTTTGTCAATTTCTCATGAAGTCCAATAAAGTGTTCGCTCATAATTCAATGGATTCTGCAACTTTGCGGGCGTCATTTGAAATATTTAAAAGCATAGGAAATGTGCTCGACTGGATGAATGAAGGAATATACGCATTGTATAATGAGGGACAGCCATGATACCTAGTTCGTTCCGATAACGCATTCACCGAACTACTTCGATTCGAATAAAACGAATTTATCAAAAGTTACTTGTCACCGGGAAACAACTTTTTGGCATTAACCAAAGAATAAACTAATATCCCTTTCAAAACGATACCAAAAGTTAAAATTTTAACTACGCGAATTATCAAATTTGTTTTAAGCTGAAGCTTCGATTTCATGATAATTTAAATGATTATGTGGGCGAATATGTGTCACTATGCTTTAGATGACATGGTAATATCATCTTTATCTTTTAAATTTCAATCTAATCGTCCCAAATATTGTTGGCTCGTCAACTACGGGTCTTACGAAATTCACCAAGACGAGACGTCCAATCACAAAAATGCCAAAGTTGCACCTGAAATTCAAATATTATTTTGTTCGGAAATGTCACGTCGAGTCTGATTAGGACAGCGTTTCAATATCAATGTTCACAACTGATAATTCTAATCTACCGATGATTCAGAGCAATTACTCTTTCCGGAGAAAGTTCTACAATTCTCCTCCTAAGTAAAGATCTGGAATCCGTCAGGCCAATATTTAGTGAATCTTTTTATGTTATCTCTTTGACTTAAGTTGAACGGGATGCTCTGATAAGTTTTAGTGCCCACGTCATCTGAGGGTTGCTCGTTTTCAAAGCAGTCAACTGTTGATACAAAGTTAGGTGGGGATTGCATAATGTCTTTAAAATTTGTACCTTCAGTTATTTTAGGATGGGCCCTCATAATTTCGGTCGTGTGCTCTTTTGCATCTATCAGCGGGGACCAAATGACCTTTACCTTTTATTTATCACGTATCAATGGTTTTCTGATTTTAATGACCTTATACGGGGCTCTCAAAAATTAATTTAACTTGCCGTGATCACGCCCCCCCCATCCACTGGAGATAACAAATACACCTTGTCACTTTCCTTCACTTCAAACATATGTTGTTTTTATCTTATTGATTTTCTTGAACTTTTGATTATTCTCTGGCATATTTCAAAACTTCATTAACTTGCTTGTTCATTGTTTTTCGTTCAACTGGCTGAATATGCGATCGTCAGATTCGAAAAAACAATCGATTGGCAGATAAGATGACCTCTTTTTGAGAATTTCAAATGAGGATAATCCGTGAGATTCAGGTTTTGCTACATTACAAGAAAATGTGGCGATTTGAAACACCTCGTCCTTCTCATCATTTTCTGTTCAAACTTATGTATTGAATTTCTTAATGTTCTTAGAGTTCTACCATTCCCATCTGAAAAAGGATGATATGGCGTTGTGTTTGTCTTGTATATTCAAAACTTATTTGTGACACATTGAAACTGTTCCAAAGTAAATACAGCACCCATATCTATGTGGACTGTAATGGGTGTTCCGAATTTCAAGTCAAGATCATTTATAAATTTTACTGAAACTTCACTATCAGAAGTTCCTTGAAGTGGGATCGTGACTTCAAACTTCATAAAGTAGTCTTGAACTACCACAGTCCTTCGCTTATCTCGTCTGACGGTCAGTGAAGGCCCTGTTATATCCATCGCTACTCTCTCCACCAATAATCGCTCTACTGCTTTAACATTTTTCCTTTGATTATTTCAAAAGATTATTTCTCCTGTTACATATTTCACATGATAAGCACCAATTTTCGCCATCGTGTTGCATTCTGGACAGGTAGAATTGCGAGATGACATTTGAGAGGGTCTTGTTGAATCCAAAATGAGCCATATCGTGGTGTAATTTTTTGAGTTTTAAAGATAATAGGTGTTTTGGATCTACATATCGCAATCTAGTATCTGAGTTAGAATTTAAACAAGATAGAGTATATGACTCTCTTTTAATTTACCTTTTGATCCTTTTTAAAATTTAATAATTCTCATAGTCTATTTTATCCTCATAAGTGAATCCATTCACAAAATTTCTTTGAAACTGTCGCAGTGTTTGATCACAATTTCGATGTTCTTCGAGCCTCTGTTTACTAAGGAAAAGCTGTACGTGACATTCGCACATATATGGTCCTTATCTGCATTCTTCCAACACAATGAATCTGTGTTTGAATGTTCACAACCCTGCCTGTATCTAATTGTGAAACCATATTCCAAAATTACATCCCACTAACGCTCAAGCGCGCCACCTATATCTTAACTTTCCTTCAAATATTGCGAAGGATTATTATCTGTTCTTGTCACAAAATTCCTGCCAGGTAGATATGGCCTAAATTTTCAGGGCCCACGCTGTCGCAAGAAGCTCTCTCTTAGTTACAGAATATCTTTGTTCTGTCGGTCTTAAAGATCTGCTGGCATACTGGATAACATTTTCGTTTTTATAATTTTCATCTTTATGAGACAAAACTGCTCTGATGGAAAATTCGCTTGCGTCTGTGTCAATGATAAAAGTTTTCCGTGAATCTGGATAATTTCTAACAAGAGCATTGTATAAATAATCGTTTAGTTTTTTAAAAACCGTTTGATGATCACTATTACATGAAAATTTAGCATCTTTATTCGTCAGTTTTCTGAGACTTTCTTCAATATTGGCGTAATTTTTAATGAATCCGCAATAATATGAACTCGTGCCTTAAGATGACTGTGAGTCTTTCGTTTAGTTCGGTGTTGGCTAATTCGCGATTTCTTCATATTTATCACAATCGGTGAGAATACCGTCATGATCCACAATAAACCAAAGATAATTGATGTTTTCGCTGATAAATTGCACTTTTCCGGTTTTATCTTCAAGTTTTATTTATCAAACAATTTTAAAGTCTTTTCTGAAGATTTTAAATGCTCTTCCTGTTTTTCTATGAAAAATAACATTGTCCAGATATATAGAATCCGTAATCTTTTAGCCCACCAAGAACGTGATCCGTGACCCTCAAGAATGTTTCATGAGCGTTTAAAAGTCAAAATGGTATCAAGTTGAAACGAAGGAGTCCGAACTGGCTGGTAAACGCCGTTTGTTATTTTTCATCATTGTTAAGAGTTATCTGCCGACACCCAGATGCCAAGTCAAGCGAAGAGAACCATCTGTAATCACTGAGGCCAGAGAGAGTTTCATCTATTATTGGTACAGAATATTTATCAATTATTGTTTTTTTCGGTTTGCGAAAGTCAAAAGAGAGCCGAAGTTTTCCGTTAGGTTTTCTCACAAGTACTACTGGATTAGTCAAGCTCGAATTTAATTTTGAAATGATTTAAGGCTTTTGACATCTTAGTTCATCCAGAGAATAAATAGGTATCAGACGGTCAGCTCTTTAAAAGAGACATAATCTGGTGTTTGCATATTATGCACCATTTCCTTAAACTATTCAAGGTCAAACTCATTTTTTCGAAATGATATTATTATTGTTGATGAGTAAAGGTTTAATTTTATTCAAAACACGAGAGGCAAGCAAATTTAATCGAAAAATATCCCAGAATTACGGTTCGTTCATAAGATTGACTGAGCTATTCTTCAGATGGGTTTCTTGAAGCGGATATATCTTGATATCGGTTCAGGTCATCATATTCACTAAGAATTACTGAAGATGACATATTTCAAAATTCTAATATTTAAAAAGTCGACTTCCAATATTCAATCAAAAAATAGATTTTCAACCACGTTAACTTCAAATTAATAGAGACAGTTATTGAGGTAAAGATAACGATCTAAACGCCAACAATAGGAATATTTTGTCCATAAGCGGTTATTACTCTTTTGGATGTTATGCGTATAATGTCAAAGATCCTTACGATTTCATACCTCGCGAAGGACAGAGAGGATCCAGAGTCCACCAATGCGTTCACTTAATGGTTCTCGAAACGACCGGGAATTATTCAGGGCTTTCTTATAAATGATATATTTCCACGTTGAGACTGATTATGGTATAATCTGCATTCCTTAACCAAATGACCAACTCTACAACGTAAGTCGCAACTACGTGTTTCTTGTCGTGAAATTTGACTTATCATCACTTTTATCTCATGAATTTGTTTATCATGTTTTTGAATCCGACCTAAGTGAGCTCGTTTTTGGGATTTTAGAGCAAAGCAGACTTCTTCCTCTTTGTTAGCCATAATCTACCTCTCATAACTTTCTTACGCTGACTCAACACAATCACGCAGGGTTTGTTGAGTTGTTCGCAACAATTCTTATCAGACAATAGAGTTATAAACGCCTACGATAAATATTCTAACTAAGCATTCTTTAGATGAATCTACATATCCAAATTTATAGAGTTTGTCGAGGTCTATGGCCAACTCACGTAAACGTTAATAAACATTTTTTATTGTTGGGAAAAGATTGATAAACGTGCGTATATGATTAACTCTTATCGAAGGTTTTTCTGAGAAAGTTAACCATCTCTTGAAGGGATTTTGAATCGAGGCCCACCTTAGTTGTTAGAGGGAACACATGACCTCCCAGAAACATGAAAGTTGTCTCACTTATGGCTTTCTTATCTCGATTTGATATCTTTGCGAGTAGAATTATCCTTAGGTAACATGTTGATAATTTTTCGGCATCATTGACTTCACAATTTCAGCTGACCACACCATATGTAAAGTATCGATTATGCTAATCCCCACCAGTCCCTAGCAACTCTACACTCCTGAGTTTGCTTTATAATCAATATAACGAGACGTTTCGTGTTATCAGATGTTATATATAAGTGTTTTCACATTCCGTTAGACATTTGTTTGGCTGACATCATGTTTTCATTGGCTTTGTTGAGATAAGTGAAGCTCATTATTCACAGAAAATCCTTTATTTGTGGGGCTTTTCTATTTCGTGTGAAGCGGTCTTCTAGAATCACCTTGATTTAAACTTTCATTTTTAACGGTATAGTGTGTGTGTTAACTTCTCATTTTTTTCGTCATGCTTTGTTTCTTCTTATATCTTCTGAACAGTTTTCGTTTTCTCGTGTTAAAATAGAGATCAATCTTGAATAAGATTGCTTTGTATTTATCAACATTCATAATCGTGATTTTTTATGCTTCTATTATCTAATTACTCTTCTGCATGGACATCAGTTTTGTTAAGTTTAAGAAACTAACCCTCTGCTTTTAACCTAATTTAAAATTAATATCCTCATTAAAGCACAAAAATAAAGCATCAATATCATATTTGAGCAACTGATTTTTCGGTGTTTTGAAATTTTTTTATTTTAAATCAATTCACAGAAATTTTGATTGTGCTCATTTTTGAAAATTTTAGTCTCGATTTTATCTTTTAACCGTCATGTACTTGAGTTCAATCCCTGAGTAAGTTCGTCATCCATTGAATTTATAATAACTATTTTGTCACATCTAAGTATTCATTGTCTTTTTCAAATGAATTTTTAAACATGTGATCTTTGGACTTCTAGTACTTTTGTCTTGTTGATATTTTAATTCTGCCAACCTCCCTATTTAAGTTTTATAGACTGAATATGCGAAAAATTTGCATATTCTGTTTATCTTAAATCAATACCCTGGTATACATTACCAGATTATCATTTCAATGCTTCCTTCTATCTCTTCCTATGTCATATATTTTAATGAAATCTGACCGTGTAATAACCAACACCCAAGATATATTTTGAAAAATTTTTAAAAACACTAATTTTGAAAGATTATCTTATTAAATTTCTACATAAGCGTTTTTTAACAACGAATTTGGCTATAGGTATACATATCTAGTTACTTAACTATTCTCAATGAATCAAATGTTAAAATTGAAAACTTTTAACATGTCTGAATTTTTTTTGCATATGGGTAATTTAAAGTACAAAATTTTCAAAATTAGTTTTTTTTTTCATTTGTGCGTTTTTAGATTAACTCTTTTATAAAATGAAAATTCAAATATTTTTGTAATAAAGGAGAAATCATTTCTAAATATACAGGATAAATTTTTGAAATTATTTGAACAATTTTTGTGGATATATAAAATCAAATATTTTTATTTGATCGTTTTGTCGATTATAAAATCAGAGCATGCGCCTGATTACTTTTAAAACGTATCAAAAAAAGTTGAGTCATAAATTTGCAGTGATCATATTCACGATGAAAATAATGCTAACTTTTTTCTGTTTATGAAAATAGCTAGAAACCATTTTCAGCCCCTCATCAAGTTGGACGATAGTTTTCGATAAATCAGAAAAAACATTTTTTTGAGATTACTTTAAGATGGTGTTGTCTGATCTTTTCTTGTAGATCTATCAAATTCATTTTAAAAGTTATCTCATTCACCCAAAATGAATTTCTTAAGATCAAAATTTTTTTGCATTAAAATTCATTTTTAGTTTGTATAACAGAGTGTGTGACTTTAACCCAAATAAATATCATGTATGGCTGATATGAACGTTTCTGTACTTAAATTCATAACTTATTTCTTTCTTCTTGCAAAAAGTGAGTGATCTTAGCTGTATTTTATGCATGATTCTTTGGAAATGGCAACGAGAAAATCAATCAAAATGACAAAAGTCGTGAAGGATTTATATTATTCATGGTTTAAATGTTTTTTCTTAGTTTTATATAATTTTCGGAACTTCACCTGATATTTCAAAGGAAAAATTCAAACATGTGTGATTTATGGAAGCAAGTGTAAATCTCCTAACTAGGTTAGTTTAAATAATATCCTGTTGTTATCACTATTTTGCCATATAAAACATGTCTTTTACCATCTTAGGAGATGTAAGTCTGATCATACATAGGTCATGAAGTAAATATTCGATTGCATGATTTTTTTATAATATCATAAAAACGACTTTATAGGTATCAATAAATTTATTTAACAAAATATAATACCACTAATTCGTTGCTTTCGACCACTTCTGATACATTAACCCATCTTGATATGTGAAAATACCTTAAGCATAAACATGATATCAGAATTAACCGTCACTAATTTGATTAATCTACTTCAAAAAGTTCAATTAATTATCCACAAAGATATTTCCCAGTAAGGTTGGTTCAAGAGACGTGAGCATCCTGTACCCCTTTCTCTGAGTGTTTAATGATAGAATAAATTCACTCTATCAAAAATTATTATTTTATAAAAATTTTACTTTGCTAAAAGTTTAAAATAACTAAATATTTTGAAAATTTTGAATTTTGTCTCTTTATTTTTGAATGATTAAGAGTGTTACAACACAAAAAGATACATTTTAAAGCTTTCATAAGTATATAGAAAAACTGAATGTGGCATGGTTTAATCTTTTCATCAAAGAATAAAATTTCCATTTTACTTGTATGGAAAAATTAGGAATTGTTAAGACGACTGAAATAAATATTTATGGCCGAGCTCTTTCTAGTTTTAGTTATATGACAAAGATCCCTGTTGGTATTAAGTTAATGAGTAATTTAAAAAGTAGAAAACCGCGCTATGACTATAAATTTTGACACGAAAATATTGAACATAAATTATTTGAATAAATGTTAAGGTTTGACAAAGCAATTTTTATCTATATGTAGTCTGCAAACGTTTTTAATTGGGCATAAGATTTTGACATACGAGCCGATATCGGTTCTGATTACAAATAATGCAATGAACCTTTTTGAAATCTGCTAAATAATTTTTTTCTTGTCACCAAGTTATAGGCGCCAGTTTTAGTTTCTGTCCAAATAGTAGGAATGCATTTTAGAATAATTAGGACTCCAATTAAACAAATAAACACTGGAACGAAAAATACCAGAGTATCCAAATGAAAAGCTAACAAGGTAACAAATTCACAAACCTGACACATCTTCAACAAAAACTTCATCTGTAAAATAAGAACAAGAATGATTAAAAATCATAAACGGACAAACGGCAACCTTAAAATGATACGAAGAATCAACTCGACATGCTAAGCGAGGGGTTTTTGGGACCATAATAAATTGTGTATTTGAAAAGTTACGATATGTTAATATGCCATCTCGATGACACTCAACCTATGCTTAATATTTTGACAAACATAGAATGTTCGAGAAATGCAATTTGGAATATTTGATCCCCAACTAAGTAGATGATAAGATGTGTTATAAAAAAGATTATGGGGAGCCATCATTGAATTAACATGATAATAAGTATAATGGATAGCTGTTTGTTTACCATATTTTGGTGTCACCATAAATATATATCTTTCACACGTTCGATGACCAGAAATCGCTATCGTGTATATTTTATTCACTGTTTTTTGAAAAATCGTTTTTCGTTCATCCCTAATGTTAAGTAAACACTTACTGAGTTACTAAACTCAATTCAAATATCTCTTCATTTTTGAGGTTCACACTCCAGATAAACCAAACATTTCCGTCTCTGTCCATGCCTACTTTTTTTATTCTAACGTATATGAGGCTATCTTTATTTTAAAATAGCAAAATAACCACAAAAATCACCTTCGTCGGATTTGTCACTACAGTCTTCGCGAAGATCGCAGAGTAAGTCATGGCATATATTTTCTCCATTCGTACACGTATATATATTTTTAGAAGCACATCTCTCTTGTATAAATTTAGGTCTTGTGGAAGTTTGACATTCTTGTTCATCGCTTTCAGATTCGCAATCAGTGAATCCATCACATACTTGAGACGTGTTAAGACATAAGCTTTCTGATTTGCATGAAATATTCTTAGATGTGGGACAAGAACTGTCAGAAACTTAAATTTTAATTTCCTT
The DNA here is from genome assembly GCA_024349245.1 of Neodontobutis hainanensis. Classification (NCBI taxonomy): domain Eukaryota; kingdom Metazoa; phylum Chordata; class Actinopteri; order Gobiiformes; family Odontobutidae; genus Neodontobutis; species Neodontobutis hainanensis. The sequence goes on along the minus strand of JALDNG010000397.1, from coordinate 151,525 downwards.
CGTACAACAACCGATTTCATCCGAACCATCCAGGCAATCAGTGATATGGTCACATATTTTGTGTGCAGGTACACAAAGATTGTTACACTTTATCAGACAGGAAATATCCTTGTTAGCAAATACTCGTGTTTCACCTTTTTATGATAAAAAATTACATGAACGTTCATCGCTAAAATCTTGACAATGAAAAACGTTGTCACATATATATTGAGAAGGGATACAAAGATTGTCATCACATTTTGCACCATAATCATCACATATTTTATCTAATTGTAGATATTTCAGAGAAACTTGCACAGACTTCTTCGTCACTATTATCACCACAGTCATTATTTCCATCACATAACTTTAAAGTGGCGACACATATTCCGTTTAAACACTGCGATTCTCCAATACCACATCGTGACTTAACTTAAAATTTCAAAAATAATTACTTTGGCCACAATTTGTCTCATCCTTCCCATCGTGACAATCATTGTTCCCATCACATACCAATGTAAGATTAACACATTGATTTTGAGAGTCACATGAAATTTGGTCCGATTTACATGCTAACAGAAATTTCACAGTACTTTGAAAGCATCGTTCTTCATCTGACAGATCTCCGCAGTCATCGACGCTGTTGCATAATAGCTTTGAGTTGATACATCTTTTATTTTTACAATAGTATTCATAATCTTTGCAAGCTTTGATAGTTAAATAAAATATTTTACGCGTGCAATCTTTGTTTAAAATAGTGCACGCGCATGCACCTAAATCCTTGTCATATTCCATTCCGTCTGAGCATCCACATTCGTAATTGTTTGTTCCAGTTTTGAAACAAAATTGATCACACGATGAGAGTTCACAGAACATTTTTCGATTCTACATCTTAGATATACTTGTTTACTTGAATCATTACTGAGTAGTAAATGACCTTCGTCCATATTTTTTAACAAAATAAACTTGTCATCATACATTACTCCATGCTCAGACACATATCCACGATATTTAGCGTTTTTAATGTTCTTAAATTCTGTTAATTTCTTATATAAAAGCGATATTAGTTACAAAAACGTTGAATTACTCTTAAATTGATAAAATAGCACCATTTTATCCATATAAATATGGATGTCACCGTTTTCATAGTATAATATCGCTTGGACTTTTTTGTCAACTGTTATGTCGTGATGTTGTTTTCCTGAAACGGTAATTTTTTTGACAAAAATTTCATTATTTTTATCTTTTATCTTGACATAAGAAAAAACTATAATTCTAAAATACGTCGAATATCATACCCTAAATCCTGATTTAAATAAAGATAATAAATAATATCTTGAGTTGTAAAAATTGTTTTCTTCATTAATGTTTTTGTGTTGGTAACAGAAATTCTTACTTTCGTGAAATAATAAATATAATGAAGTTTAGTATCAACGCGAAACCCTTCAATATTTGTGTCCTGAACAATAATATCTTCCTTCATATTTCTGACCATAAAGTTAGTTCCATAGCATTTTCGTACTATTCCTACTCTAACCAGGATATATAAACATTTTTCCATTCTATCGAATTCAAAATATTTTATATCTTGAGTTTGAATAAGAAAAGGCATTTTTTCTGGTTTTTTTGATGTTTCTGAGACTCGAATCAGATATATTTGATTTTTCATCATAAATGCTACTGCGTCAACGTCATCTATTCTTTATCCTAAATTTACAGTTAAAATGGCATATATCAGTTTGAGACGATTCTAAAGATATATTAACAGTGCAATCTTTGTCTTCGGTAAATCTCGTTCTGAATATAGAAAAGGAGAAAACCGATCAGGTTCAAGCATGAAGGATCCACCGTCACAGTTTGAAATATGTGTATACTTGGTTGGATAAATATTTGGGACTGCATAACATTTTCCATTATGAAATTCATATCCATACGAGCTAAATTATGGTTAAATCATAACCATTGATAGTCATCTTGAGTACATTGACAAGTATTATGTGCAAGAGCGTAAAGAGATGAAATATAACTTATACAAACTGAGTTCCTTATTTTAGAAAATATTGTTGATGGTTTTCCCTTGAAGCATTTATCCTTCAAATCTTTCTCGTTGCTTAAAACAAAGTAATCGAGTGGGGTACAGTATTTTGCTTTGCATTATTCATATTTTTAATACGAAATATTGATCTTAGGTTGACAATTGAGAAATAAATTCGATTTTCATTTTGATCGTGTTGCAGAAATCCAATTGTAAATGATTGCTTTTTGGGGTGTAAAATTAATTTTAATATTTTTGTTCCGCTCTTTTCGACTTCCACCTTATTCCATTTTAACCCATAATCTAAGCTGTAGCTAACGTTAAAATCTAACATTACAAAAGAGATATGTTTTTATTTCCAATGCCGATAAGAATTTCTGCCTCACCAACAATATAAATATTCGAAAAATCGTGCTCAACCTGATATAGTAAGAGAGAAAAAACAGAAGTCCAAGTACTGCCAGCATCAACGGATATAAGGTGGCCATTATATACTTCGATCCTATTTTTTAGTATATGTCCTAGTTGATAATATGTCATGAACCTCGAGAAATCATTATAGATGGATTATCCGATTTATACACAATTTGAGTTTCAAAGGGAGTGTCTTTAACGATGGGAATGATAACTTGGCATTCAGGCTAATGTCAAAAATATTGGAAGTACATATTGACAGTTATAGACGTTTTTTAATTTACCCGCTGTTATGGGTCGTAGTAATTTTCCATTTTTATAAGAAATATATGTTCCTATCCCTTCTTCATAGACGTGCCGATGTGCTTCAGATCTACGTTTAACTGTATGCTCAATTGTGAGAATTATTAATCCTGGAATTTCAGGAATTATTTTTAATTCTAGATTTTTAATGATACTCAACCTGAGTTTTTTCAACGATTTACATATTTTGTATCGGTAAATCTATGAGTATCTGTGAAAATGATAAATCGTCCAATGTACCATACCATAGAGATGTTAGGTTATTTTTATCCATGATATACACGAAAATTTCTTTGTATAAGCTATAGATTTTTATTACGCCCTTTAGTTAATTTTAGAAAAACGTTAAAACGGATGGTATTTGGAAACAACGTTGGTTTTAGATACTTTTCAGAGATAAGATAGATCGATAAATGGAATGATCCCCTTGGTCCCTGTTAGTCAACAAAATTTCCTACTTCATGAACCAACCATACATTTTTGTCGATAAATCCGAATTGCATGACTTTTATTTTGATGGCTGTAATTTTATCCCTTTTAGCGTCGTAGATTTTCAACGTCCTTACTTCTGAATCTTAATTTTTCAAATTCATTTATTTTACTTAAAAATAGTAATCTTGACTCAGTAGGTTGCCTGTTTAAAACATAAATAAAACCATTCATATCTGCCCACATTTATTGCTACAGTCCTGATTTTGGACGACGTCAAGTTTAAATGGTACAATGCAAATTATATCACATACAGATTACTTTTAGAATTTTTAAAGAGCACCAATACTATATCTCGGGAAGAGGGACCAATGAAAATATCCTTTGCTGAATCGTTGATAGAGTATCTGTCAAGGGTATGCGAATTTCTGTGGTAGAACGTTAAGTTCATTCGATTTTTCGATAAAAGTATCAAAAGAGCGTTTTCATGCCAGATTCTTGAAATTTTGACGTCAGTTTTGGCTGACTTTTCATCGATTAATTTATATTTTTTTGTATTTAAATCTATCATATAGAGAGCAAAATCTGAATTTTGTTTTTTTGTGCCAGCTTTTGATGTAAAAAGATAAAATATTTGATTTTCTTCGTCAAAATCAAAAATACAGTCAACGTGACTGTTACTTCTTTTAAGTAACGCCTCAGTATCAAAACCCAACTTACCACATTGACAAGAACGTTGGCTTTGTTTATCTGAATAGTTTTAGTTGAAAAGGAAAAAGTTAAATATTCTTTAATCTTTGCTTTCACATCGAAGAACAACGTGTGAACGGAATAAAATGTAAAAATCAAAATATACAACAGATTTCTGTGGTTATCAACCATTTGCTTTTGAATTGTAGTTAAGGATCTTACAATATTAACAATGTCTGAATAGGATTTATTAAATTTATAAAATTCATAAATATTGTAATAAGAATTAATTTACTCAAAAATCATGTAAATGTAAACATTTTAAAACTATTTCAATTGAAAATCATCTTATCCGATTTAACATTTCTCAAGGCTTTGAATAATGTTGATAAAACATAATTATACTCAATCTATCCTAATCTTAACTAAGTTGAATAACTTTTTTATTTTATTTTATTTTGAAACAACTTATTTTGTGAATTATAAATGTTACAGCAATAATTATATTCAAGAACACTTAATTAAATATATCTATTTTCGAAAATTATGATAATCTGAACAAGTCACAATTTTTCGATAAAAGTTCAACTTATTTTGATGTTCATCTTTTTTTCGAATATTTTATTTTAAATACTTCTGATGGGTTTAATATGCACCGAAAATGTTCACATATGAATAAAATCTCATAGCTGTGAGAGTATCCTTAAATGTATAAATAAAATTTATTTCCCTAACACCGTAAAAATTTACGATAAATTCAAAAAGTTTAAACATTAAATATTGAAAGTTTAAATTTTATTTATTTTATAACAAGATAAGTGAAATTTTTTTCAACGCATGCGAGAGTGCCCCGAATCATTAAAATTCTTAAAATAGTTGAAACGATAATAAACTTTGAGAACGCTGGAATTTTTATTTCTGAAAAATCATTTCTTTGAACTAAATATAAAATAATGGTAAAAATATAATTATTATTAAATTTATTAATCATCAAATAAATATATATTTTAACGATTTAAGCGTAGATTTAACGATAAATCTCTTTTATTTTTACTTAACTTTCAAAAGGTTGACAAAAATAATATTTGAGCAAAATAGTTTTATTCTATCATGCAAGAAAGGTGATAATATGATACTTTTAAATAAAAGATTGTTTTGAATTGGTATTCATTGATAATTTAAAAATCTACATTATCCAAAAAAATGTTTAACTTTTTGAGAATTAATGCCAACATGACTTCTAAAAGTCAAAATTTATGATTTCTTATTTAAAATCTATTTGTTTGTCGATTGTTTCAAAAGAAACAAGTCGAGAAAAATTCAAAAATATTCAGTTTTAAATGAAAATTCTCAAAATTATTACATTTGATCATTTTAGGTTACATTAATGTTATTTTCAAACTCTATTTACTGAGATCATGGCTCTAACAATAAATAATGTAAGTATATCTCAAAGTACACAAAACAGTTACGAATCACTTCGACACAGAAGTAAATTTTGGAATTTCTATTTTTTCATGGGTCATATTGATTTTAAAAAATTTTACAAGATTAAAGTCGTTTGTTAAGATCTTTTTATTAAGAACGCCAATGATAAATTAATCCAATCCAGAGTACGATTTATTTAGATTTTTGAAACCTAAACGAAATTTCATTATTTTCGGAAATTTTTATGATTCTTTCCGTGAATGTTTTTTATATTTTGTGACGTTTTTCATTTATGAATGCTAATTTGTTGATTTTGTAGATTCTAATACTTTTAACAATAAAGACATGTTTCGATTAAATTAACACAACGATCCTATAGATTTTTGAATTTTACGAAACAAAACGTTCTCTTTCAAATATTATTGTTATATTTGTTACTATCTCGACTATCACGAAAATATATTCGTTGGTTTAAAAATCAAAAAATCATGTAGCTCATGATAAGTTACGCGTTAATTTATAAAAATATATCTAAAATATCTTGAATAAAATTTAGTCCATTTCTGTGTTAATGATAAACAAAGAAACAAATTCAAATATTATCCATTGCAAAAACATCATTTTTATCAACTCTCATAAGCTAATTTTTTGGAAATAGTTTTGATTATTGGGTGGAAAAGATTTACTCTACTTTTATTTGCCCACTTATTTTTTATTTTAAAACCCATAAAACATTCAAAAGTCAGAGATTTTTGCATAGAAGTGATTTTTATTTTTCGAGTATTATTAAGAACACAATGAATTATTTTTGATATTCGAAAAGGCAATTTAAATCTCAACTCTCTTCTCAAAACATTCTTACTTTAATGAAATTACTAATGTAATTTTTAACATGATTCTTTCAATTTTGGCTCATAAGAAGACGCCGTTTTAACCCGTAAACTCAACAGATCTCTAAATTAGTTGAATAATTGATTTTCATGAGCAGTTTATATTTGAATTTCTATTATATGTTAACAATCCTTTTTTAAAACTTCCAAATTTGAAAACATCAAAGATGTTCAATTTTTAAAATTATAATTTTTTTAAATAAAATAGAAGGTAATAATAGTAAATTTGAGGTGCGCGCGGTAAAAACTTTAACTTGTCATGTGATATATTTTAAGATAACGAACGTGTCTAAAACACGATGTATTTAAAAAATCAACAGATAACATTTGATAAATCAAATATTCTATTAATATAATGAGAAAATATTTATGAGTTGAAGAATAAAGTTTTTTAAATTAGAAAATTAGATGAGAATTTTGAACTGTAGTCACACATTTCTTCACTCACATGTTTAAATTTATCTGTCTAAAAGATTAACCTCTGCATGTATTTACTTTAAAACCTGCCAAATTTTGAAAATAATTTTTCATATTCTTATCAATTCATTAAACTGTATTATTTATATTTCCTTTGAATGCTATCAAAAGAAAATTAAAAAAATTAAAAATTTGAATTCTGTACCTTACCTTTGATAATTTTCTTAAGTTTTATGTATCATAAAAATTTACTCTTCTTAATTGATACTCTGGCACAAGAATTTCACTTTTGAGCTCATATTATTTTTAAGTTTGATTGAAATGTATCATTCGATCAATGAAGGTTTAATAAAACGTTATTGATATCCTTTACAGCCAAAATTAAAAACTAGTGTTCTAGTCAACTTATCATTGATGAAATAAATGTGAGAATGAGAAAAGAAACCATGACTCTTTATTTTTGATAACTTGTTGAGATTTGTGTTATCTCAAATAATATTCACGATATTTTTCTCAGGTTTATGGAATTAAATTATTTTATCTTTTTCTCTTTGGAAGTATATTTTTAATCAGAATGATTTTGAACATATAAAAGGCCAATTCTTGCAATTCTCAAAAACGTGAAATAAATCTTAGAAATTCTTCCACATTCATTTAAACTTGATTGAGGATGTGTCACCTTAAAAATTATGAGCATCAAGACACAGTTGAAATTTATTTTTCACATTTTTATTGTTAGTAAATGGTTTTGTGTTCAATGGTTGCGATTTTTCTGTCTTAATTGGTAATTTTTCAAGTTAAAACCTAAAAATGATTTTATTTATTATTTATAATTTAAATATTTTGTTTAAAGTTTTGAACGTTTTTATCTTTTATGATATTTCATGTCCTTAAAAAATTAAATTACATCATATCAATTTGAAATTTTTACAATATCAACTATATATCAATAAAACTGCACTTTTTTGTATTTTTATTGATCCAGATTCAAAAAATCATGTTTGAAAAATTTTCTTAAAATAAGTTTTCATGAAAATATTGTCCTGAAAAAAATTATTTTTTGAACATTACTCAGTTTTTCTCCTTCCATTTAATATATTAATTTTAGAATTGTATTTAAGAGACACGAGTTTCTTTGAAATTTTATTCATTTTGCAGATATACAAATTATTTTTCTTAAATTTAATTCTATTTTCAACTTTGGAATGATGTTCGTTTAAGATTTAGAATTTAATTGAAAACATTGAATGGTTGTGACACGGCAAATTTCATACGTCGACAACTCGCGAAGCTGGTCGAATTATATTACAAACATAATTTATAAAACTGCTGTTTACAAAGTGTAGATGAATTAAAAACTTATGAATCAAAAATATAACAACAAATTTACATCCGTTGTGCTTGTGATTTTAGAACAAAAACACGTTCTATAGCTCTTGAAACTCAAAATGTGATTTGACCTTTGAAGCTTGACAATAGACATTTTGGGAATACATCAAGGAAATTTTGCAGAAATATCCATCTCAATTTAAAATTAACTATTATTATTCAAGATTATATTGTCAATAATTTGAATTCTTCTGCTGAGTACCTGAAAAATGAGATCAGAGTCAGAGATAAGTATAAATAGTAAAATATTATCTATCTTGAAAACATTATGGTTTCATGGTAATCATAGTTCGAATTTTTTGAGCTTTGCTCAAGTGTTAAAAATTTTTAATACATTATTTATTTCATATATTTTAATATAAACTTAACTGATAACTATTTTAAGATGTCAAACATGTTGCACTCTGCAGAGTTAAATCAAAATTTATGATCAATGTGTACGATTTCAAGAATACATAGTCAGACGTAAGTTTCCTTGAGTCCATTTTAATCATTTTATTTCTTTTTGAGATATTAGTTTTCAAACAAATAAATATGTGAATCCTCTGTCATAGCTGGTTTTACAAATAGTTTCCATCATGGGTATTAATCAATAAATATCTCCATTCTTTACTGATGAAATTTTAATCACCATAAATTTGGAGAAACAAAATGATTTTGCACTCAAGATGCGGGGAAAATTAAATTAGATTAATTTTTGATAAAAGTTGAAAATCTTCTAACAGTAAATTGTATAATATTTTGTAAATCTGCTTTATTTTCAAAAAATTTTAGAACTTTAATATTTAAATTGGTTGTCATTTACGTTTTCGAAAAATGTTTTCAGATTATAATCTTTGTATTTGTGCTATAAATGATTAGTTACCTAACAAAAAGCATGTTTATGAGTGATTAAGGACAAAAATTGGGAAATTATTTTTAATTCAATGAATCGTTAATAAAAGCTATATAAGAAGGGCTCTCAAAAGTAAGCGTAAAATAGTAAATAAATTTTGAGAATTAAATGGATATTTTTGCTAATTCTGAAAAGAAGTCAAGGATCTGATATTTATGAGATTATACTTAATTATTTGATGATTTCAAGATACAATTTTGTACAATGAAAAACATGAATCGATGTTATATTTAGATGCTTACATTACATTCATGAAGCAAATATTTAACTTGTCAGAATAAATTCTCACAAAACATGAAACTTTTTAATTGAAATGTTAAAAGTTAAAAACGAATGCTGGTTATGATCTCGACTTATCGAATATACTTTGACAAATTATTCATGTTTATGCATCTATAATTCTTTTAAAACTTCAAAACAAGTGAATCTAAAATATCTCTAAACATAATTTTTATTTTTAATAACAGTTTTATTTTTACACGTAATAAATTCAAATATACCTTCAATGTGGATGTTTAATTTATTAAGAAATTGAAGAAAGTCACCTTCCCAGCTGGTACATTTTCGGTATTAAGGTTGAATGATAAATTTACAATTCAGACCTATTATAATGTAATTAAGGGATATTGATTGTTTATTTTAGTTGAAAATAATCATTTACTGTTTTCTACCAAAATTAACAACATTTTGGTTTTAAATATGACAAAATTTACTCTTTTTGTTATGTTTTTTTTCGTTTGTGTAATTTTCTTTTTTTAAACTCACTGAAAATGTTAAAAAGTTTGTAGAAAAGATATCGTGGCTCTACTTATCAAAACATAGTTTTGCACCGTATTCATTGTACAAAAATAGACAAGTATAATTTTAGGTATCGGTTTTGATTTATTTTAAGTTAAAAATAGTATGCCATGATATGGAGGAATCTTAATAATGATAGAGTCTGGATGTATTCATTGATATTATATGCTTGAAAAATCTCAATTTTCTGTGAAAATTTTATTTATATACTCCAGTTAAATTTCGTGAACTTTGTTTTGTTTCATCATTTTAAAACATTATAAAATATTGTTTAGTTTAGTAGTTCAAAATTTATCTATCTATCATAGTAAATCTTTGATATAACTCATTCATCAATTTTTATGAGAAATTATAATTTACATTGCTCACATTTAACGAGATTTTGTAAGAATTAGACGTGTGAATCGAGATAAGTAGATCAAAATACACCAATTATTAAAAAGTGATGTACAATATTTTCACAATTGTAAAATTAATAAAATTATTTTTTTAAAAAGAGAGTCTTGTGTTCATGTATAAATGTATTTTGATAAAATTTGTGATGATAAGATTTGAATATTTGAATTACATTTGAAGTTTGTATTAAAACAATGCTTCCAACATTTTTGAATATTTACTAACAACATGATTCGTGATTTGCGTGCCAGATAAAAATTGATGATTTGTCTTACTTTTATCAAGATATTAAATTTTGAAAAAATGTGATGATCCAACTTTTTAGCATTTATTCAGTCCTTATAAATAACCGAATAGAATTAGATTTTGTTAATTTTTATTCCATTTTTGTTCAAAGTGAGATCTATGGGTTATTTTGCGTGTTTATTGTAAGACTAAATATTTTTTCTCTGAGGTATACGTCATTGGGATTTTGAAAGAGTTAAACTATCGAAAAATATGACTAATTTTAGAAATCACTAATGAGTCAATAATTTTTAACCATTTTGAAAATTTGATACTTCATACATATCCTAACTTTTTAAAAATGAACTTTTCATAAAAATTTATAAAACTAATATCAATAAAAATTTATTCTTTTTGGACCCACTTTTTATGCATCATTATTTTTCAAATATGATTCATTTACAGTGATTATGGTTTAGAGTTATTTATGAACAATAAATAATTCAATGTAAAGTTATATTAGTGAAGTACATATTAAACTGATTAACATTCAAACGCAACCCTTTTACTTCCTAAATTTTACAAAAAATAAATTGAATAAAAAGCAAATAGTTAAGGTTTGAGAAATAAGTAATTCAACTTTACTGATGTAAAAAACAAAAAGTTAAATTTAGATACAAATATGAAACTAACAAACTTGTGACATAATATCACATTGATTAATTCTATCAACAAGGCCGATGTCTGAAGAGGAATAATTGACACGAACTTTATAAAAGTCTGACACCCGGTTGCCTCTCAAACAGTTGATAATGAAACTGTTTGACATCTTTAACGTGTTTAAAATTCGATGAAACATTAGTTGAAGCTTCAACCCTATAAACGATTTTAATAATCTATTTTGGACAAATACTTGCGTGGAAGAGTTTGCAGGCAATTGTCCTTTTTGAAAAATATTAGCTTTTTTGAATCCATATATCTGTCAAATCTCTTTTAAAATGCTATAACATAATTTACTCATCCTGATCATACAAAAGTTAATTTACCACTCATTTTATACTATTTACATGACTCAAAACTAGTTTTAAGCGAGTTAACATTCAAAATAACTTTAAAGTAAATTTGAATGATCGTTTGAGCAATGAATCACATGTTATTATTTTATTATTCATAAACATGTCGAGTTCTCTTTTAAAGTCACTTGTTTTTTTCTTGGCATTCTTGATTGAATATCTCGATATATACTCTCACCAAATTTAACGATCTTAGAGTCATAAATTAGCAGTTTGCAAGAACATGGGATATTTTGATGTCTACATTATTCTCAAGCAATGAAAATATCAAATCAAAAACAGATTAACTGTATATGCTCTTATTTTTGATATTTCGAAAACTCTAATTTTCATGGTTTTATATGATTGACTTGTAAAATAATTTTACTCTTTTAAATACAAATACTAAATATCTTTATCTAATACTCACCTTTATCCTTTATTTTTTTGGGAGGTATTTTAATTAAAATGCTATGACATGTTTGACAAAATTCTACTTTGTAATGTTTATCATTTGTAAATTTAAAACATCTCCATTTTTATATGGACGGCATGGGCATCGTCTAGACGCGTATGGACTTGAAGATGAGCAGGTGTAATGAAGATCTTCATGATGAGAGCAAAATATGTTTTCTTTTGACTTTTTAAATATTGCAGGCATTGTCATTTTATCTTGGAGAGAAAATTTCAAACATTCATTTTTTGGATCCTCAAATTGTATGAAAGGGAAAAAATCCCATTCGCATCTCAATCCATATGATTCACAAACTGAATTACAACTCTGTCCCTGTGAACCAAGAATTTCATTATATTTCCCTTGATTTGATTTAATTTTTGGAGAGAAGCATAAATTTTGATCAGTTAGATAAAAATGCATACGCTTGAGCATCCCCGAGATTGTAAACTCGTATGGGATATATGACGAAAACTAACGATATAAAGAAAAGCATATACTTCGGTTTTAGTCAGTATCTGTTCTAACTATTTTTGTATTGTATTAATAGAGTCCATATGAACAGTGTAAACGTAAGGTTCTTCCACGAACTTTTCACAGTAAGAATTCTGTGAAGTCAATGTTCTCTCGGTTGGTTTTCCTGAGAAGAAAATTTTAGCTTTTATTTCTCTTTTATATATCTCTTTTACTCATTTTATCAGAAAGTTTTGGGTTTAAAAAAACGCATCCGCGACTTATTGCTTCCAATGGAGCAGGACCTTCGTATGGAAATCCAACACCTACGAACAACTTTTTTTGAGAAAAAACTTCAACCTTTGCAGCATCAAGCAGGTTATAATAATCTTCGCCATGTAAAACTCCATGATAAACTCCGTTCAGAGTTACATTAGAAGTTTGGTTGAATGTAAAATGTAACTCAAAATATTGAGAAATTAATCTCAGATATTTTTGAACATCGATGTCCTGAGTTTTAAATATTTTTCTTACCATAACAAAACTTTGGCTCTTGGCATAAACAACTGCAATATTTTTCTTATTTTTATAGATTTTTGAAGGAGGATCGCGGACTACAAAGCCTAGAAACGAATTATCAGGAGTATGAGCTGATATAGAAACAAAATCATACGAAACATCGTGAAATACTGTTTTAATTTGAAGTTATAACCACAATATGCACATTTTTTAAGCCCAAGGTTAAATGGAGCTTCAGTTCCAAAACTATCCACCACTCTGAGATAACACCATTTTTTATCGATAAGTATTACTTAAATTGATTGTCATTCTTTAATGCCGGGAAAATATTAAACAATACTCTCATTCCTATGTAATCGATAAATATAATTTTATCCTTTTTCAATTCAAATTGACTTATTATTCGAAAAATTTACTTCAAATTATTAAGCTCGTTTCGATTGACAATTATTTTGACGTCATAACCAAGGAGCATCAATGAACTTATTGTGTCTGACCATTGTACTAATTCACCCAACGGCCCTCCATTAAAAGCTAGTTTTGCAAAATTAAATTGGTCTTCGAGAATTAACACTCCAATTACGACCCATATCTTAAATAAATAACAAAACACGAATACTTTAATTTTTCTTGGGTTTAAGTTTTGATCAATTTTTTGTCTTTTCCACTCACGACAATACATCTTGATTCTTCGATATATCCAAGTGAGTTTCACTGTATTTTCTCGTGTAATAATTGAGTCAACATTTTCACAAAAATCGTTAGTTTTAAATTCTCTACTGTTTTTAATTATTGGTTTAAAACAATCTCTAATTATCAGGATTACGAAAATAATAATGATGACTTTTCCAATCTTTCTTGGTGGAATATACCTCGATAATAATCTTAATTTTCGAATATTTGAAAGCACCATTCAAAATAAATAATAATTTTCCACCTTTTCACGATTTCCTTTGTATTTTTCGTCGCTCAATCTTAATAATCGGAATCGAGAGGAGTTAACCTAATTGTAATTTTAAGACATAACATTAAAAGCATGATTAAATTTTTTGAATAAGTTTAAAATCATTGATTAGTTTTGGCAAATTTCAAAGTCTTATAAAAATCAAATTAAGCTGAATTTTTAGCATTTACTAGATCTGTCAAATTTAACGGATGCTATTTTTAACTCCTTCTGCATTTATATTTTGACACTATTTGAATATTACAGTTTTTGATAAACTATGATCAATTAAGATTCCAAAACAGACAAGAATGGACATGCATCGTTTTGGTTTTCATTGAAATGTAGTTGATTAACATCGTAAAAGTGAATATTTAAACCAAAAATGTAAACTTTTTTTCATGTTTATTATTAGGTGTTTTATCCATATTCTCATGAGAATAAACACAGCATTTTTAATTTACTTTATTGAGGTAAACTTTGTGAAAACTGGTATTTTACAAGATATTTTGGTCGTATTAATTAAACATATTTTTAAACCTAAAGAGACTCAAATAGTAATGTAATGTAACTACAACGTTGCTGTGATTTTTCAATAGATAGATCTTCAGAAATTTTTTAGTCAATTAAATTCTTCCATGCTTTTATTATAACATTAATTAAATAACATTCACACCCTAGATTGTAGAAATAGCTTGATTCACTGATTAAAATATGGAATCTATTTTAAAACCCCATATCGGAAAAATTCACTTTCAAAAACTTCAACAAGAATTATAAATTTCGACATCGTGAATAAATGCCATGTATAGGGCCTTCCAATCAACTTAATAACGTTTGAATCAAATTTCATTGATTTTAAAATAAAAAGTAACTTCATCAAAAGTGACTCAACACGTTGCATGTATAAACATTAATAATGTCATGCAAAGCTTGTATCTCGTGTCACTCTTCTGTCAGAAAGGAGTCGAAAGGGAAACTACATTATCTCGCATATCAACGTGGTTTGTCGATTTTGAACTTATCCTAACCTTGAAGGTTTTTCTCTTGACTTATCTGTTGTGTTCAGTTGGTATCACGTTGAACGATCCCCTTGTTAATGTGAAGGCAACTAACACAAACATCAGGCTGAATTAATGATGAAGAACGAATTATTTGACTACTGCATTGTAAAAGCAAACATAGTTTCTCGAAGACTCACCTAACGGCTGAAAAAATAAAACTTAAAATTACGCCGAGCGGAGAAAGAAAATAATTGTGGGGGTGATTCTTTAAGGTAATTTGCTGAATGCACTGGCTTTGTTGCAGAAAATGTTAAGTTTTTTTATCAAAAGATGACATTGATAGTGGCAAAAAATTAAATTTTGAAGCAGTCGTCTGTAAGAAACCTCAGATACTTTAAATTGGAAAAGTGAATTCTCTCACTGATATTTATCTGGAGAAATGTAAGAATTCCCCAATTTCTGAGATTTCTGGAAGACTGAAATATCACAGAAATTCATCGAATACGTAACCGCTTTTTATATCTGTTTGTTTTAATAAAATTTAAACTTTTTATCTTTTGAAAATACACTGTTTTTGCGGTTCAGATTTGGGAACTCAAATCCTGAAAATTAAAAGTATAAACATCGCTCATTTGTGATATTATTATCGAAAAATGCTTCGTATGCTGTTAAATGCAAAACACAAGAAATACATGATAAAGTTGTCATATTAAATTGAGTTTTTTGTCACTCTATTTAGTTTATTTGTTGCAAAATTAACCACGAAAATAATGAGGTTGATTGCTATTATCATAAATTATTTTGAAAGATAGTTAAATTTTTATGAAAAAATAAATAAGGTGATTGAAAACCCTGTAAATTTAAAATTTCCTGTTGCCTTAACCATTTATTTGTGCATTTTAGCTGCTTTCATAGTCATTTGAAAATTACGAAAATGGTAAATTTTCAAGAAACTTAAGCTAAATATAAATGTCAAACATGCGCGTTGTTTTTTATTTTCATAATACAAAACCACGAAAAAACAGATGTTTATCTGAGTAGAAAAAAAGTAAAAGAGCAAAATTTTTATCCTAATCTAAAATGGTTTGAACAAAAATACCTGGACAGATGAATGAACCACGAGATTCTGAACGGTATGTGATTGTTTCTTATTGTCATACTCTCATTTCCATCTTTAATATCGTTTGTATATCTCTTTAATATACATATACTTTCACATATTTGTCATTCTTCTACTTGATCTTATTTGAAAAAGGCAGTTATATTTTTAACATAAATACTAGGGGGATACCACACACTTCAAAAATGAGACGGAACTAAAAATGTTATCAACATTTCCATCACTATGTTGTGACACATTTTTAAACTACCTTCCAATGAAACTAAGAAGAAATATTCTAAAAAGAACGTTTTCTAATCACTCAAAATAAACAGATGGGGACAAACAAAATGACACGATAAAGGTAAAAGGTGGGGAAAATCTGTAAGTTGATAATGCCGGAGAACATTCGATAACATGAGATAATTGTCGCCCACACACTATAAAATCTCTACACCATTTGTAAGGCTATATATTAATCTGAGTGACCTCACAGAATCAAAAAAACAAATTTGATGAGTTAAAATAATAAGTTGTGTTTCTTTGATATTTTTAGAGAAAGGAAAAGTCGTACCTATCAGGATGTCTTTCAAGGGTGTTGCATGCATGTAGTTTTATCGGCGTTGCTCTTCTTACTAGTTTTGGCCTCTGCACCGTCAAGAAAATTCTTGAAATTCTCTTTTGCCAGACTCTATTCACTAAAAAACGGGGTTTCTCACATGCTCGAGATGGCAATCGTACCTCAGGGTAATTTGTTCTTTTTGGAGAAACGGTGTCTCTTGTATTTGTGTTGAAACATTGAAGGAGGGCTCGTCATACTGTGCTTGACAGATTATAAACTCCCCATTTCGGTAGTCGCTCCTCGAACTCTCTTTGATCCCAACCAGGGAAGGGTTATTTTTCTCTTCCCTTTCTGGCTTTTGATTTAAAAACAACCTGGTTTCTCAACCTCCATGTTTTGAATTCTATTTTCACTGAATTTGTTTGTTTAAAAAAGTTAAATTAACGTTCAAAACAAAAATTAAAAATCATCGGGAAATTTGTTTGATTATTAATTTGATATGATTCTTATTATAAACCAAGGTTCGAAATTTAAATGAGTTTTTGTTTATAAATTAACATTTTTATAAATTTATTGTTTTACATCTTTTCTGATTACTTCTACAACTACACGACATACACTTTCATGGGATTTTCGCATAATTATTAACAAAAAATTGGTTAACAAAAATTTTTGGTTTATCAAAAATAGCAGTAAATATATTTACGCCAGAAGTTTAACCCATCGAAATGATGTAAAAAATATATTCATGAAATTTTTTTAAATCTTGAAATTTCTATTTTAATTAAAATATTTGTAACAGATTAGAAAAGTCATAACGATTCTATTATTATTTCTGTTGATAAGTTTCATCTAGCATGAGGATTGGCTCATAATAATGTTATTTATGGCATACATTCTCAAAAACGAGAGCCAGAACGTATTTCCGAAATAAACGTTTTAAGCACGAAAATTCTACAGTTCATAAAAGATGATCAAAATTCATAAACCTCACGATGTTTTAAATTTGTTGGAATTAATTTTTTTCAACCATCTGATTAATTTCCCCAATTTATTGACTTTTGTAATTTCGAAAAGATAATTTTAATGTTAAGATGAAGCAAAATTTATATTTTTCTAATGAAATATTTTTGTTGCTTTAACAATTCAATGTATTAAAATGCTTATTTTTCTTCCAATTAAAAATAAAATTCATCAAATGAAATATTGTAAATTATCACATTCACATTTGCAATGATATCAATATAAGCTAGAATTTAATGTTGAATAGTTTCATTTGTTTCTTAAAATGAAACTAAAATATTGACAGGATAAAACTCTCTCAATTAAACATGCCCTCATTCAGAAACTTTAACAAGATTTGAATTTATAAAAAGATAGAAATTGCTCAAACGTGATAGCGTTTTTGAAATTGAAAATTGGAATGTTTCGTCTGTTCTCGTCAATTTTATTGAAATGAATTTCGGAGAAACGCCCTTCAGTGGAAAATTCTTTCTTGGAACATTAGAAATCACCAGTAAAACCTACATAAGAAAAGTTATGATTTTCAAACGTTAAGAAGCTTTTACTTTTATACGTTTTAAAATTGATGATCGAATCCAAACACAGTTGTTACGAAACATTACAATGCATCAGAATTTTAAAATTCAGTTGAAAATTTTGTCTGCTACTTGGTGCAATAATAATTTAAATAGAACATGCTATTTAGCACTAGTTTTTAAATTCTTCTGTTAATTAATCAACCAACAAATCTATCAATAAATTTAAACTTACTTAGACGACTTTAACTGGTGTAGATTAATTAATATTTTTGATACATTTGTAACATTTTCGTTCTCACACAATTTTCTTCTGAGCATGCTTAAAAACTTAAAGGAAACCAACTTAGGTGAACATTGATTTTTTTTAAATTATAAAATTTGTTAAAAACTGCGCTGATGATGTTTATCGAATAAGCCGAAGTTTCCTGTGTTAAATTTGAAACCAGATTGTTAAGATATATACATGTTGTTTTATTTTATACATTTCCTGAAATTCGTTGTTATATCTCACGTCTCAGGCTCGTTAAAAATAACGATAAAATATGTTGACTCTTATATTGGCGAGGATAAATAATTTTCTCATGTTTGAACTGAATAATTTTTCATTGAACTATTTTTAACACCAGGATGCGTGTCATCTGAATGGATCATAAAAGACGAACTAGATGAAAAAGAATTTGGAAACGCTCTGTCACTATACCCTGAGCCTTAAAAAGCCTTCTTTTTAAAATTCACGAAATGAAATTCAGTCTAACCATTAGTGGTGTCGGAGTTACACCTAACAAAATAGTTTGATTGTTATCAACTCTCAAGTTGTGATAAAATTATCCCGTCATCTTATATACACCCAAGATAGAATTTTTATTTCATCTTATTTTTTGAAAGCGCTGAATTACCGCATGCCAAGTACACCGAATTGTGTATATGGGAAACTTCTTGACACACGCTTCAGTTAATAAGTAAATAAATTTTAATAATAATAATCAAGTCTTTTGAAATATTTTAACACGTTAAATCTTCTTTTATACAAAAACTATTTTAAATTATACTGAAATGTGTAACCCTCAACTTTATCACTGGTTTATACTTAAATTTAGCAAATGAGTATTTCTCATTCATGGATTTAATATTTTAATTTTGGTTTATTTTTGAGCTGGCCTGTGTTAAAGATATTTCATCCATAGTTTCAAATAATTATTTAAAAAAGATATTGGTCTGATAAAGCCATTTTTAATGTCTGTAACATAAATATACAATAATATTAAACGAGTACAGTTCAATCTTTAATTAGTTAGTTTTCGTTAAAATATTTTTCTTTTCAAATTTGAAAAAGTGATGTTGAATCTTTTATCAGAATTTAACCGCAATTTATTGCCTTTATTCATGTTTGGTGATAAATATTATCGTTATTGTAAGAAAGTTTAAAATTTAGTTTTGTAAAAAATTATTTTGAAATATATTTACTGTGATATCACTTGGTATACTTTAATAAGGAATATAAACTCAAAAAATTTGCGCGTGCTCAGAGAAAGTATTCTATCCAAAACACCAAATAGAACATCTAAAACATCTATAAATATATATTTTGAGTATAGAATTCCGACAAAATAAAAATATTTTGCGACTGGAAGTATAAAAGTTAATGGACGAAATTCAAATATATTCTTTAAATGATGTCGTTTGAACATACCCAAACATTATAAGCCATAAAATTTTACTCGCCGGATATTTATTTGAATAAAAATGTAAACCGCATCAGCTAGTTACACTAAGCTAGGCTAAATTTATCATTTGTACGCTTTATCAATCTAATATTATATTATTTTTTTGAGTTTGAGTTATTATACCTAACTAGTAAATAGTGAAGAGATGATATGTGAACTCTGGTGGGTCAGTGCTTTATTGAAACTGTTAGGAGACGCATTTTTTAAAAACTAAAATTCGTACTCCATACCAATGTACCGACCATTTCAGTTGAGACGTCTATAGGCTTGTAGTTAATTTTGTATATTATATGTTCTCATATTATCTGTATGTATAAAGACCAAGTCTGCTTAAGAAGATGAGTCCTTGATTAAATAAGTACTATTTAATCAATGAAAAATTCTTTTGATTTAATCGTAAAAATGGAACATTATGAAATAACGACTATTCTTAAAATTGTTTTAAGCGTATGAAAGCAATAATTGCAGGAAGAAATTATCTATATTTGTCATGATTATTCATAACACGTTTTATTTGGATAATCAATGATAGTAGCTGAATAATAACTGTTTTCGTCTTTATCACTCCATCAATATGGTCAGATAGTCAGTTCCAATTCAATTCCTATTATCCGTGGTAATTCAAAATTTTTGATTTAGTTCATTTGTCTCAACATCTTGTTCACTTTTACGCACGCCCAACATTTAAATTAATTGGATTTTTAATTAGTCGAAACAACTTTTGAAAATAGTTTTCTAACTTATTCTTTTTAATGTACTGAGAAAGTAAATGATGTTTATCTTATTTTACCCAGTCATCACATTCCTTCTCATAATAGATTTAAAACTCAATTTATTTAAATATCTGGAAGTTAAGGGTATTAGGTTGGCATGAGTGAAATTATTATTATTTTGAGGCGCGTTTTTACTTTTTTGACAGTTCAACAACAATCTTAAATAATAAGAGGTAGGGTTTCACTCGCATAAGATCCTCTATTGAAGAAGATAGCCTTCATCAGTGTCTGCAGTAAATTTGTATCAGTGGAACTTGTGTTTTTTCAGCGTCAATTGTGATATCGCCGGAAATTTTAATTAAATCAAGAGAAATAATCACACGTTGGAGTTTGCGCAAATCGAATGCTATTGTCAACGGCGTATTAATTTTTATTTTATCATTTTCCAGGATTTTCAAAGTTTTTAATTGTATTTAAGTTAAGGCTATAATCTCTCATCACCTCAGATTTATAATGATTGTCCTCCACATTGAAAATAAGCTAATTTTCGGATGAGGTTTACCGTTGTGTACATAAAAGAAGATTTTATATCCGACATTACCTCTTTTCTGTGATAAAGAAGTTTGACTTCCCCTTTTTGCTACATGTTTCAAACAGCATTTTCCATATCTTATACCTTTTTATGTTATTATATATATTAATATCGAGTTAAGACACTCGGGTTCATTTATTGAGTTACCTATAAGATATGTAGAGCAGATAACGAACAACCTAATGTTGGGCAATAGCCTAGACACACGAAAGCAGGACCTGTTAGGTACTCTCCATTAAATAGGCTTATGTGATGTACCTGACGTATAAGTGGCTCATTACACTTGATCGTTAGAAATATTTAATTTTTTAACTGTTGAGAAGGGACTTGATATTTTGTGACATCGCATTTGTAAAAGCTCATTGGTTTCAATTTTGAAACTATATCAAAGTATTGCCCAACTTGCGCTGTTTGATGTGAGTACTAATGGAAAAATCCAGTCAAATAATCATATTGAAAATAAAATAAAGAATTCTGTCATTGATTATTTTCACATAGAATCGGGTTTATCCTTAAATTTGGGGCTATTCACATCGTTGGATTAATTATGTCAATTAACAAAATTAACATGAAAGTTGAACATTCCGACACTCTAAGGTGGCGTTGGCTTGATTTGAACGCCTGTGATTTAAATTATGAATCCTTCGCAGAAGAAGAAGAGTATGTCGTTGAATTTTAATTCAAAACTTTTTTTGTCATTAAGCGTTAAATTTTATGTTCGGCAGGAAGCGATTCAAATGTAAATATAAGTCTAGTATCGATAGTGTTAATATGATCATCTCAAATGTGCAAAGTTATAAATGTTGAAGAGGGTTTGAAATGTTATCAAATGGGGAAAATCAAAATCAGGAGAGGTTTGTTAGTAATGCTATAAAAATAATGACGTATGAACAAAAGTGACAATAGGACGAATCAGAAATGAAGTAGTACCATTCGGAAAATGTCGAGTTTAACAAAATATTATTGGTAAAATTAACTTTAAACATGTCTAAAACCACGACGGGAGTTTAAATGGCTATTTCCCTACTTTTCCTGTTTAAGTGTTTGTTTAATTAACCTACTAAGCCATTCTACGGGGTGAGAAAACGAATAACTATTCTATTGGCTTATTCATAATTTAAAAGAAACAATGATTTTTTTCCCTTTGAACAATAATAAATCATCGTAAAAAATGAAGGAAGTGACAACATATAATTTCAAATAGCCTTTTTCCAACGGAGATAATCGTTTATCAATGGCGGAAATCTCAGTCAAACTCGTTAAAGCATCATTCTTCAAAATAATAATCATCGTGTATCATAAAATATGACATATATATGGTTATTAACCAATTTAATGCTATCCTAAAAAAGAAGTAATGAACCTGGATTACCTTGAAAAGTTCAGCTTGCCAGAAAACTTTAAATCCAAATGGGTGGAAGCTGGCAACCTTCCTTAAATGGTGGCCAGCCAATAATCTCAATAATTGCAGACCTCTTGGAAAATTCTTACAATATTATCACTAGTTCGGGATGATTATCTTCTAACGTAAAAAGAGTTAGAAATTGAGCAGAGTTTCTTCAAAAGAGACGCTTCTGAGAAGTTAAGACTGGTTTTAACTGAGTATAACAGGAGTGCGAGTTTTAATCAGGGAGAATCTAACACTACTTACTCATAGATACGTCTCTCTTCGAATGCCTGTCAGAATAAACCACAAAGTGGGTCAAAGCTTAGTTTTAAACACTCTGCTAGAACGCCTGAATACACACTTTTGCAGTTTGACAAATATTCTTCTAATTTTAACCGATACTAAACCACTCAACAGTTTAAAATTTTAAATTTATCAAGAGTCTCATGAATTAATTGCCTTTCGAGTCTTAATCATTTAATTTCTAATAATGCTCTTTTTAAAATATTCAATCAAAAACAATTAGATTTAACATTGAAACATTAAATTTTTACGCGATTGTCAAATCATATAGAGTGTTCTGTGAACAGATGTTGTGCGAATACCCAAGCCCACTATGATAATTTTATTCAAGTATTTACTCATTCTTGCATAGAAAATATAGAATAGAGTTATGTAACACGGAAAATAAAGTATTGTGGTTTCAATGTGAAAAATTGAAATTCATATGTCATCAGGAGAATGGCTCATTAAGTTAATCATTTTTTCATTTTTCACTTAAATACCAATAGCAGTTTAATCTTTGCAACAGTAATCTCTTAAGAAGCTATTTTTTTAATTCGCGGATGAAATTATATGTTGAACAGTTCACGCTCTGAAAACACATCATGTTTAATTATTCGAAGATACTTCAACTATCATACAAAGTTCGACTATATAGTATATATTTTGGTATTATTTAACTTCAAGGAAGAAAAGGAATTTCGAAAATGTCAATTTTAAAACCGAAGCGGATTGTCATTCCTCTGTGACATGCGTAGTAAATTTTAACACGTTTAAAGGCATTTGCTCACCAAAATCTTTAGAAGAGATATTCTCTTTACTTTATATATTTCTTTCGTTCTTATCCCCCTTTGGTGATTATTAAGAGCGCGTTCTTCGTATTAAACAACCTGTACCGTTTTTGCTTATTTTGATTCTCTTTTTCGACCTTATAATACGAGAAAAAAAGAACCATCCTATTTTATCGAGTATTCTATGATGATTATAATGGAAGTTTTCGACAAATAAAATGAAAAAATTATTACCAAATATTTTATGCAAGAATCATTGAGATATTTAGTCATCAGGCAAAATTTTTCCAAATATACATTATATTTTCTCATGATTTTCCCTCGCTTGAAGGAATTATTTCTTTTCTAAAACATTTTATTTACTTGGTTGGCAAATCGAATGTAAAAATAGAAAGCTACTATATTAGTTTATCATGTAAAAACATTAAAAAAAGGTTGAATTTATAGTTGATATTTGTTTTCGGGGCTCATTTGAATTTTTAATTTATGACCTCAATGCGCAGTTGCAATAGAATGGCAAAATTCATACATCACCTTATAATATTCATACTTCTTCAAGCAGAAATCATTTAAATGGTGGAAATGTAACTTTTAATAAAAATAAACTTGAAATCAAAACATTTTGATCTTTTTGAAAATGGTGATTTTTTATGTCCCCCATTTCATAACATATTTTGCACAATTTTAATAGTTTGTAAACCCGAGAGCCCTAGATTTATATCACATAACAACGTATGGTTGATATGTTTAAAATCCACATTAAAATAAGTTATCTTTCGAGCGTGTCATTTAAACAAACATAAGCCAAATTTACAAATATTTCTGTGTCGTAGTTCTAATGCATTTTATTTCTTAATTTATTTAAATAAAGCCTATCCTCGTGTCAGTACTCAAAATTATCAATTCATTCCAAAGTAATAAAATCAATGGCAGCCAAACAAAAAAATTTCGAATCGTTCCAACAAACATTTTTGGTTCTTATGTGTCATATAGTTCTTAAGAGCTACGGGAATATAGGTGTCAATTGTATTATTATTGTTTCATTATAATCAGTTATGAAGAGTTGTTTAATTTTCAGGTCAATTACACGTTATTTTTTGCCCATGCACGAATCCTGCTGGCGGTTGAATTTTTTTGTGTTAATGATACGTGATAAATTTTGACACATAAGGTAGAAAAAGATAGTTTGATAAATGCCTCTGATATTCTGTAAAATTCGATGGTCAACGTAAAAGGTTAAAACAAAAATTTCGACAAATAAAGGTATGAAAATGTGGTGGCGCCAACAAATAACTTATCTGAAATAAAATTTTCATTTGAAGTTAGTGCATTCCGGACACTTATAAATTCACACGAATAATCACTAAAATATATGAAAATTTAAGATAAATACCCAATTTGAGGAAGGCACAGAGTACAAACCTAAAATATGCTTTTGTTTCCAAACAAATTTTATTTTACTGATATCTAATTCACGAGAAATGCGAATCTCCAGAAATTAAAAAATAAAGTGACTCACCCAACCAAATTTCAGCAAAATAGGACAACCTCAAAAATCAGGTTTGATGGGTTGACTTTTAAAAAGCATGCGCATCTGTTAGTTATCTGCAGTAATAATTTATACATAAATTTTTTAGCCGTAGTTGGTTGAAAAATACTTTGAAAGCTTGGCTGAGTAAAGCATAAAATTGAACTCGACGAAGTTACGAGGACGTACGACTCAAAAAAATGAAACTTACAGAGTCTGTCTTCAAGGCTTTTTACCCCGCGAAGTTATTTCAGGAAGATACAATGCCTATTAACTCAATCGATTTCAGCGATTCTGGAGAATTTTTAATCACGGCATCTTATGATGATTCTATGAACTTGTATGATTCCGTTTCAGCGAAAAAAGTTAAGAAGGTTCACTCAAAAAAATACGGTTGCGAAAATGTTCGATTTACTCACTCTAACACCTGTGTTATTCATTCTTCAAACAAAATAGATAACACGCTGAGGTATCTTTCCCTGCACGATTTTCGCTACATTCGATATTTCACTGGTCACACTGCACGGATTCTTGATGTGATAATTTCGCCGGAAAACGATACATGTGTATCTGTGTCTGAGGATAAGTCTGTCCGTATTTGGGACCTCCGCTCGTCGCACTGCCAGGTGACACTTTAATTTTTATCCAGGGGTTCACCCAGCCAAACAGTCCACCGTTTCTGGTCAAAATGGACCCGAAAGGTCTGATATTCGCTTGCTCAACCTTGCGTAAAACGATCTTGCTTTACGATATTCGTTCATTCGATAAGGGGCATTTCTACGAGTTCAGCGTGCCCATCTCCTCCCATTATGGCCCCCCGGATCCAGTTCACATCGAAACCTCGTCAATTTCTGGTTTCGAATTCAGTCCCGACGGCCAAAAAGTTGCGACGATGGTCATAAATGAGATGGAGGTTGTCCTCTCAATCCTCGACTCCTATGAAGGTCGTGTTTTCAACTGCATTTCAACATCTCCGCCCTGGGGTTACTTGGGCGCAATTAAAAACCCAGATATTTGTTGTCAAAAAATGAAAATTAACATCACAACTACTCCTGATTCTAGTTATTTTATGACTTTTTTTCCAACAAAAAAACTCGAATTATATTTACAAGCATGGAGATTCGATAATGGACAGCAAGTTTCTCTGTTTGATCCATGCGTGAACCGAGCCACGTGCCGCATATCTGAATTATGTGAAACACCATACCATGTAACTCTGGCCAAATTTAATCACCGCTACTCAATGATGGCAACAACATGTGACCAAAACTTAATCCTATGGCAACCTGATAAAGACAAAACATTTTGACTTATTTTAACTTTTTAAAATTGAAATTCGTACTTGTCAACTTTGCCAAGTATTAGACAGGAAATTAAAATAGTTTTCGCATATATTCGTTTCAAT
This sequence comes from Neodontobutis hainanensis, assembly GCA_024349245.1. Lineage (NCBI taxonomy): Eukaryota > Metazoa > Chordata > Actinopteri > Gobiiformes > Odontobutidae > Neodontobutis > Neodontobutis hainanensis. The sequence continues at coordinate 125,188 of JALDNG010000397.1, read as the reverse complement.
AGAATATTAGTTTGACCAATTTACCTTGAGGATTTTTCCCTTATAATTTAGTTAAAAACCCACCATCGGCTTGAAATTTTCGGTTACAAATCATGACGATTTACAGTAGCATGATAATTGTCACATGTCAGAATTTTAATCGAAATAGTAATTTCCTCGAATAAAGTTTTCTATTCTTTTTGGAACTCGGTCAAATAACGTCAATGTTTAAACAATTTTATGTCAACTTAGATTTTCCTCGAATTAATCGAAAGCTGAAGTTGTGTTATATTCTGGTGGAATAGTGTTAGTATAGGGTCTAGTTGAGAGCGTGATTTTCAAAGCACAAAGATGCAAATAATACTACCGGTATCAAGAGCTACTTTGATTAAAAATATCCTCTTTTTATCCTTGTTACAATTCTAAAATAAAGTATCATTTTTAAACTTCTTTAATTCTTCAATCTATGTAATGTTCTCGTTTATTTAACAGTTCCGCCGGTTCTTTTAAAAGTTGATTTTAAAGAGTCACTATTCTTTAAATTTATTTAGAATACCAACTCAGATTTTATTATTTTATTAAATTTGATGTTCAAGGTTAGTTTTTCCTGAAATCCAGTGTTATCTATATTTCCATTTATCTATGAGACGGTCATATATTATATAATTTGCGTGGAGAATGAGGAATATTCAATTTTCTCATTCAATTGAGTGGTTCATAAATGTTATCTGTATCAATGGGTGCCTTGGATATCGGTTTCAGAGGCACTCGCATTTCACAATATCGATACGAAACTTTGCTCATATTTATGGCGACGATAATTTTTATGCTACCCCTTGAGTACTTAATCGTAACACAAAAATAGCGGTTAATATTTTTGAAAGAAACACACTAATTTTAAATGTTTACTAAGCCCTGCATTTGAAACAATTTACAAATATTTAATGAACTTCAAACTCGTTAAACAAAAGTTTTATTCGTTTTTCCTTTTATTATTTTCAACGTTCCTACCTTGAAAAAACCCTGAGAAATTTCAGTGAAATAAATATGTTTTAATCATGATATTTTCCGCCTGATATTAAAGCATGTTTTAATATGAAAAAGGGTCAACAATTTTACAGTATTCAAATAATTTTTTTCATTGAGTATTGTGAACATTCGAACATTTTCGAATCATTATGTTTTTTCATTCTTCCTTAATCTATATATGAAAACGTTTAAGTATAAATATTAATTTAGTTTTATTTAATGTCAATTAATAATCTATCGGCAATTTACGATCGCGGTACTTCAGGTAGTTGTGTATAATCATCGTTTTTTATATTTTTATCACATAGTTTTTCCATTGAAATCCTTTCATTTTTTTTCTTAATTTTCCAATGATATTAAATTATCAATTCACCAAAAACAAAGAGATAAGTTATTTCAATCTGTATTTATTAAGTTTATCAAAATGAAAAATATTATGTTTTCAAGCAGACATTCTCTCTATTTTAAATGCTTTCTTTCAGTCAGTTTTCAAAGAAAAGGTATTTTTACACCGGGCAGCAAGAACTGATAACATCTTTTATAATTTAAAGTTTTTGCGACAATTTTTACAGTTTAGAAACACTAGTTTTAATACCCATAATTGAAGCATAAAAATATGGGCAAAATATTTTAACAGCTCAACTCATTTTTAATTGACATTAAAAAACAGAATCCGTTGAAAGAACAGGACTCATAGGCAAATATGACTATTTTGTCGTTAGATTTGAGGCAAGATTAAAACCAGAAAACTATTTCTGATAAACTAAAAAAATAAAGTTCATTCAAAGTGAAAATTATCGAAAAGGTGCTGTTCACCTGGGACCCAAACAAAAATATGCAATTTGTAACCCCCTCTCTACCACAAAATACTTAGTATCTTGACATATGCCGATCAACAAAAAATTATCATTTAAATCCATCCCACGTCTATTTGAAGCATCGATTGATTTTTGTGGGTAGACATTAGTTGTCCCGAGTTTTGACGATTATTTTTGCATCTATTTTTTATCTTATACATTGAACCACAATTACAGTAGAGGTCAATTCAAACTACATTTTAAAAATTATTAAATATTGATGGATACTCATTAGAAGCAAGCTCATGAAACACTTATGATAGTTTACATTTAAAAAAACCAAAACATAATAATCGCATCACCTCAAAATCCCTTCCTGACACAGGGATCATATTTGCATGGAATACGAATGAATCGTTTGGGAACAAAATTATAATGGCAACTACAAGTTGAAGAACAACATGAGGTGTCATACCATTTAAAATTTTTAAATATTGTGAAGTTTAATGTTGTTAGTTTTCGCCCGTTTCAATTTGTTCAACAAAATCATTGTTGTACATACATTCGTCTGGTTTTAAATTTTCTCCATTCGAAGGACAGTCATATATCACCCATTTAGCATTATTTTGTCTTTTTCTTTGTTAAAAATTCTAAATTTTGTTTATCAAGTTTTGTATAAATCGTTCTCATATTATTGTTAAGATAGGACCCAAAATGTTCATGAGGTAAAATTAATAAATTTAACTGTCGACTTAATTGCGCCAAGTTTCTTTCTTTAAGAAAGATAAACTTCTTCTTGGTTCATTTGTTCAAAAAAATAGCCAGTAAATTCATATTATCGGAAATAAGCGTAGCTAAATTTAATTGTCTTTGGACAACGTGGACCCTCATCTGATCAACCATCAAATAGAATTACAAAAATCGGTTTTTGTTAGCTTTTTAAATTTTTCACATTTTGAAAATCTCTAGCATGTTTTCATGCCATGGAGGATGAATGTAAGTCCAGGGAAGGAAACAGCATCTTTCAAACAATCTTTTTTCATTCGATTACCATATGCGGACATAGTAAGTATATGCTTTCCCCAATCATTTAATTGTGATCTGTTCACTTCATTCTATTTTGTAAATACATTAAAATTGGAGCTTGCGCAATTGTCCGTTTGATCCCAAAAGTAACTCGGCGTTTGTGGCCCTAGCTTTTATGCTTACTTCTTCAAGTAAAAAGATTATCAGATTAATTTAAATTGCCCAGTACTGCTGCTGAAGATTTCGATTTTTGTGATATCTATGAAGTGTATTTTGAGTTATCATCAACTCAACAGTAAGTGCTCGAATTTTATTTATTCCATCAACAGTAATGATATTTGAAGATCCAACATTTTTATAAAATTCAGAATTTGGTGATCTACTACCCATGTATAATTCTTGGTGAAATCAGTTATTTTTTAAAGTTTTTACTGTTAATACTTAATTCCTTTAGTGGGTTGCACAATCATATGTTGTCATTTTTATGATTGTTTCAAAATTTTATGATTGATCGAAAGTACATGCCTGGCCTATCTTTAACTCTGAGACTTATTCTCAATTTTCGGAAATATATAAATCAATTCTTTCTTTTTCCTCTTTCTCGCTCTCTTGTGTTTACTCGGATTATTTTTCCTTTTGGATTTTTCCTTCATTTTTTTGTTCAAATTTGAGTATATTGGCAGATTCTCAGGCGACAGGTCAAACTAGATCGGTTTGAATGATGTTGATTTCTCGTTTTAACTCTTCCTACTTTCAAAAATCATGAAATTTTCTATATGCAGACGGTTAATTATATTTATTAATTTTAAACTCTTCGATTTAAGTGATAAGTAACAATTTGAAGATTTTTTAATTTATTAATCACCATATCTATTGGCCAAAGTTAATTAAGAAAAATACATTGTAATTTTCCTTTGGCGATGATTTTTTTTCTTCACACCTTTTAGAAATAGAAAAATGTTCAAAATCTTCCTTAAGTTTCCTACAATCCTAAAATTTACATGTGCATTATTTATTTGTGATTTTGAATCACGGTTGTGCTCTTACAAATGAGTAGTCACGATTATTTAAAGTTTTCCTCTTCCATCAAAAAATTTTAACTGAGAAGAAATAAGATTCCGACTAAATTCTTATTTAAAATGGGTGGTTTTGATGAAAATGACCATTCAAAATTAAAAAAAAACAAATTTTCCATATAAAATCGTTTAAGTCTCAACATGCGGCTTTACGGTATACGGTGAGCCAGCCGCCACGTTGGTTTTTAAATTGCAAAATGTTCTAAGAACCATTCTATTTCTCGTTATAAACCAACAATTGACGAGTATTTAAGCAAAAATTATTTTAAACTGCCCATATTTTGAATGTCACATTTATATTTCCAAGTGTGCTTTTAAACAACTTTGTTTTGAAAAATTGTGGACCACATTTTTTCGCACTTTAAATTTAAAAAATTTCATACGTTTTAATTTGCATAACAAATGGAAAATTTATATAAAAGGAATATTTCGAGATAAAAATATTTGGGAAATTGATGTTCATATTCCAGAATCAACCTTTTTTCTTGTCACAACTTTCTAGACCTCTTGCGTTACATGTTTGTCTCATTATTGGATTAGCCCTAAACACGCCAACATTAAATGAATATTCAGGTGAAAGATTGTTCTTATTTTTAAAAATATTTTTACCATGAACGTTAAAATAAATAAAAATACATAGTCAAATAACTCATAATATTTTGAAGAAAATGAGCCATTCTGGAACAAAAAATTATCTAAAAATGTCAGAGTTTAAAATAATATCACATTCTACTGAATTATCAAATTAAAATGGTTTTATATCCGATTTTCCCTTCTTGATTGATTTCATTCTTGTATTATTAAAAGAGACTTTTTATTTGTAAATTACGACTATTTGAGAGTTATCGCATAACTTTACGATTACGTTCTGTAAATTATAAATTCTCGATCCCCTTAAAATATATCACCACATTAGTTTTTGAAAAAATAGCACAAACATAAGCTTCTAGTTTTGAAGTGAAAAATTTTTACAATAACTTGATTATATATCTAGTTTAATGTCTATAGGTATGAAATTCGTTGCAAAAAATAGCATGGATTCACAATTATGGTTGGCTAGGTGTCACGGTAGAAAGTTTGTAAAAATCCGTCGTATCATTTTTATGATATTCAAGGGTTAACTTGCTTCATTATCGAAAATTTTCAAACTACTTCCTTTTTATATAATTACAAATGTTTTCTCCTCTGGTTGGATGAGAACGTGGTGTTAATAATTTTATACACTGAATCTGTGAAAGCTTATATAATATGGTGTTCCAAACGTGAAATTCATTAACTGGAGCTAAATGTTTAATGATATAAAAATACCGTTTTTATTTCAGTAATTAAATATTTTATTCAAAATATTTCCTAACTCGATCTAGTTGTGCCTTTACCAGAATTTTTTGGTTGATCTTTCATTAATCATCAATTAGAGAAAATATAAGAATGAATTCTTAAAATTTATCGATAAAATTGCCAATACTTGTTGTCAATTTCATTTTTATTTTGGAAAGAAATGAAAAGTCAAAAGTAAGTTTTACCCGCCTACACTTGATAGATAATACTTTAAAATAACACATAAATGATTTGCAAAATTGATACTATTTGAATAAATTACACATTTTTTCATATACTTAAAAGGAAAAAATCTTTAAAACTTCTAAATGCGCATTTTTAAATAATTTTGTCTAACACGAATCTTCACCAGTAAACAATTAAATTTTGACTTTTCTAAAAGTTATGTTTGTAAATTGCTCAATTATAAATATTATATTACTAAAATTAGAAATATAATCATTGAGGATACTTTGGTGGTTGATGGGTATTTACTAATACTGCTGACAACGTCAACATTCACACTTTAAAATGTGGTAAATTATTTGAAGTAAATGTTATCCTCGTAAGTTCAAATGTATTAAAAACTGATATTCATCATTTGTAATCAAATTAGATCGGCGATTACAATTTTTATATTGTCTTACGTTTAACGCATGGGTGTAATACTTGTATTTTGACAATATTCGAATTCTCAGAAAAGTTATAAATCTATAAACCATATTTTTACGTGTTTGAAAATCTTACAGATTCGAAAAGATTGATCCCAGTGTTGTTAAAAACGACAGAATTCGAAGATGATAATGATATTGTGACAAGTACCAAAATAATAGCCAACATGACAAACCCAAGAAAATAGTTATGTTGAATTTGACAATTTAAACATTTCTTAGGAACAAAGATTATTTCTAATTTTTACAGAATTTATTATGGTTAGATTAAAAAGTAAGAAAACCCGATAATCATAAAAAATACATAAAATGCATTTTTATGACTCTTCTCTTGTTCTCTTAACCTAATAACATCGACTAACCGCTCCAAGCGTAAATACAAAACACTCTGTATCATATCATTGCCATTAAAAGTTTTTCAAAATTTAAAATATCAAATTATTTATATCCAAAAATTTGATTGGTGAAGTGATTAAAAAATTTCAAAGCTTAACGTTTTGATAAGTATATTTTGTGGGTTATCGTTTAATGGGCGTCATAAATAGTTTATTCCTTAATATAAGCTCTAACTAAGGCAGGGCTCCGCAATCACAGGAATATAGAGTGAGAATCTTAGTGATAGAAATTCCAAAGTTCCTAAAATTAAAATGTATAAATAGGAAAATGTAGCAGGTGTTTATGCTCTAAAATAGAGTTTAAATCGAGCTTCATCATTATAACAACTATGTGTCATGATTACTTGCGAATTTTAGAAAAGTAGAAAATCAAAACGTGAAATTTCTTATGAAACAGCATAAACTTTGACAGACGCACGAATTAAATTCGGCAGCAACAAGTCTAAAAAATGCCGAATTTATTGTTGAGTTCATTTTTCTTCATTTACCTTCACGTTTATGAAATAAGAGAAAGAAGCATTCACTTTTTTTAATCACATCACTCTCCCACATTTTAATGTTACGAATATACTCATATGTGAGAACCTTCTGTGATCATGAGACTTTTCTGGTATCCATTAATACCTTCAACGATAAAAGATATTACATTGTTTATCATAGATTTTCACAGATAAAAATTAAATATTCGAGATTCTTTTGAAACTATTTTGGATAGAAATGATTGGTTTTTATTTGCAGTTAAGGATTTACCATTTTTTTATTCCTTATTATTGCTTTTACGTCACATTGATTCTTATGGAATCGTTAAGATCTTTTCGAGGATAACACATTGATTGCTAAAAAATAAACATCCAGCATTCAAATAAAAGTCAATTTATGAATAAGCGTGTTTAGAAATGTTTCTAATAAGAGTGGAGTGGAATCGGAAGTGAGTTCTTTTTAAGGTACTCTAGACCCAATAAAAAATTCCTCTTTTCGAGTTCTGGAGTCAACAACTCAAGGCATCTTGAATGGAACTCGTTTATCCAATGAATCTGATTAAAAGTCAAGGTATTACCTCCTTGTTGTTCAACATGCTATGGTTGATAAGATTGAGATGCATGGGGACCTAAATTCAAAATATAACTGACAAAGGAAATAGTTTCAAATTGTAAAAACTGCAGTTCTTCGAATTCATACTTTACTAAACCTAAATTCAGTACCTTGGGAGAAAATGGGACAACAGTCACCATACTTTCTATTCGAATCCCAAATTTTCCAGGTTGGTAAAACCCTGGTTCTATAATTTCATACAAAATGTAACCGTTAGACATCAAATTTCCAACTCTAATAGGCTGATCAACGGATCTAGGAGAAATACTTTGAGGACCTAGATTCACACACATTGATAACCTTCATGAACATTAAGAAACATTCCAATTCCATGCCCAACTCCGTGCATGAAATTTAATCCAACATTCCACAATTTATTTCTAGCCAGGCAATCGATTTGAGAGCCTGAACTAATTTCAACTTGGAACCTGGGGTATCTTTAGGAAATTTTGCCATTGCAACCGCGATATGAGATTTTAGCACGAGATAACATTCCTTGATTGAAAAACTGGTCAACTTTTTCAAATTCTGTCGGAACACCAAAATGTAGTGTTCGTGTGATGTCGGTCGTTCCATCTCTTATAAATAAAGAAAATTGAACGTACAAGTAATTTCCACCAGTGTCACAAAGTACGACTTCGTTGATGTTCAACACTTTAGATGTTTCTGAACAAGGCCTGAATTTGGATTACTAATCAACCTATAGTGAACTATGGCAGCGTTTGACCCCACCGATAGAATTGTGTCAAAACTATTCATAACAAAATTATCTAAATTCCTTTTTTTGAAAACATAATCATACTCTCTCATTTTCGATAATAATTCAGAAGCCTGGTACTCAGAAATATTTATGTTTGAGATATTTTTCTCCAAAAAGCCGAAAAACTCACAGAGACAAGCGGCTTCACGCACCTATATTATTAATAGTGAGCTACGCAGGCTTTTTTGATATTTTCCATTTCTATCATGTTTTTAATCGATTTATCAATGGAAACAGGACTTGTTTCAACAATCTTGATGTGAAAATGTTTCAAACATTAACCATGGGAAGTTGCATCACGAGAAATTGTGGTGTGTCGAAATTGATCAAGAGTAATGAAAAAAATTACCCAAACGTTTTTGTGATGGGTTGAGAGATCTTTCAAAACCCGTCAATGGAATCGTAGGGATGAATTGTAACATACTCACCCGGACGCTCTTTAAAAATGTTAAGGTGCTGATTAACAGAATCAGTGAGTCTATCTTGATCAATGAACAGTCTATTATTATGAATAGATTGAACAAAGAGTCCTCCAGTGTTATCAAGCAAAACGATTTGAAAACAGGACAACAGTGAATATCCGAACCACGCATATTGAACAACCCTGTTGAAAACTGTCACATTACAAGCAATTTCATCAAGTGCGCTTAAAATTAACAGATCAGCCTTTTTTGAACTCATCTTCTCGCGGATATTTTTGATTTTTTCAGGCCATTGAAGACCTTGACATAAAAACGTTGTGAACCTGCATATATTAAATCATGAATGTATGGAATTGATAACGTCTCAGAAGGCTTTTCATTCTCTTTCCAGACAACGTCAATTAAGTTTTGACACACTGGAACAAGTTTTTTACCCTTCATTTCTAATTTCTAAAATTAACAAGTAAATGTAACGCTTTGAAAGGATTGCCAATCACCTAAAATATCACAGCCTAAAGTTACGGTATGAAATATAATGAGGGTCTGTTCCAATCTTAGAGCCTGAAGGAAGCTAAAAATTAGAAAATTTAAACATCTGTTAACCAATCAATAAGTTTAGGAACACCGAAAAGGCCTGATTTTTAAAAAAAATCAACCATCCTTGATTAATTTCCAATTTTCGTCCAGACATGAAGCAGCTTCTAAATGATAACGAGAATCTGTCCATAAAAGTGCTTGCTCTTTCGTTATAACAGCAGTGCCTATGAATAATATGAGATGATTGCACATGAATTTTAAAGATGTGATTAAGTTTTGGAAGGTTTGAAAATTCAACAAAACTTGAGATAGAATCTTCGAAAATTGTACCCCATAAAGTTGTTCACATTAGAATTAGTTAAGATTTTTAATCATAGATGAAAAGCTTATGATTTTTCTTTAAAGGTAACAAGGAAACGCGAATTAACTTACATTTAAACAAATATAAGTTGAATATTTTTACTCAAGTGAGTGTAAGATGAATCAATTTTCAAATAATACGCAGACTCTAAAATAAAAGTTTTAAAAAATTAAATTTGTGAACGTAAAAAGAATAATTTAATAAAATTGTGGACTGTGAACTCTATGAATTCATCATTAGTGAGGAATTGAGTGAAAAAATTTAACTAACAATCCACTTTTCAAATAAAAATGAATTTTGGAATCAAAATTCACTTGACAAAGATACTTTATTCCAAATAAATTGGTACTGGAGTATATTAACATTTAAAAGGTTCAAAATTGTCAAATTTGGCGTTTATGTTCTGAACATTTAAATATAGTAACATAAATAGAATGTAATACTGACAGTTTGAAGGTCTTTAATGAAAACACAACTTATATTGTGATAAGTAAAATACGATTTAAGGAAAAAGAGAAGCTTTAATTTCTCATCAATCAAAACCCTTTTTTTCAAATGATATGGTGAACCAGTTCATTATGAAGTGCTAACATATATTCTGATGGTGGAATATTTTGTTTAAAATGATATTTATGACGAGAATATGTCAAATTGTGTGGTTTACATTTTGTAATAAATCTAATTTATATTTCACAAAGTCAAATAACAACAAACTTGTGAAAATTGTGATCAATGAATGTATAATTTCGTAAAAATTACCGTTCAAAGTACTATAAAGGACATTGATCCCTCGAAAAATGTCGAAAATGTAAATTAGGTTATTTAAACATCTAAAAATCAGCTTAACACAAATCGTTTTGTATTTCTCGCTTTTATTTAATTGGAGTTTATAAAAGTGAAGTTAAACTACACCTTATTTTAAACGATTCAAAATTACGTTATGTAAATCACATTTATATGAATGGTAACTTTTTGTTCATCTGAAAAAGAGACCGCTTAATAATGGGTGTCTATTTTGCAAAATGAAAAATCACATTTTTATGAAAATCCAAAAATCAGAAAGAAACGAGTTATTTGTTATTTATAAGCTTGTAAATTATCATGAAAATAACAATATTTAATATTTCGAGTCGAATTTTAACACAACTTCCATCACTATCTACGAGAAATAACCGAAGACAAATTTAACAATTGCGAAAAATTCTCGAGATGGGGAAAAGATTTTAAATAATAAGAATTGAAAATATAAGTAGTTGTCTTTTCATTCAAAATAGTGCGAAGGGAAGCTTGTAAGATAACAAATATCATAATAATAATCTCGTCGAATATTTATGCACAACAAATTTTAATTGTTTATGATGCCCTGGCTGAAGACCAATGCATTATTTGACAAAAAAAGAGTTCAGTGATTGGAACAGACATAATAAACAAATAAATTTTTAAAAGCAACACAATAAAACGAATAATAATTTTTCATCCACTGACAAATATTAAAGTTAACATATTTGACTTTTTCAAAGTTATTCGATGAAAAAATATGAGGCGGTTAATAATATGGTAAGCAGCAAAAAAATTTGATTACCATTCTTAAAATTAGAAATGTTTCTTTAAGCTTGACATAAAATAATTAAAATACATTAATTCATAAATTTAAAAAGTAATCAAATGTTAACAATTATATTTTTAAAGCTTATGCTGTAACGTGGGGATCGATAAAAACTGAAATATCACAATCACTATCGTTTATTTTCCATGCAAACAAACATACCAGATCAAGATTTACAACATATTGTTAATCTCAAAGAGAAAAATGCAAAATTTATTAATTTGATAATTAGCAGAGATTTTGCTTCATTTTGTAATCAATGTGTGTTTTTAGCTTGACTAACACAAACATTCAAAATTCTTAATGACTCTGAAAACAAATTATTGACAAAATCTTTCAACAAGTGTGTTTTCTGTTACATTAATGGTAAATTCATTTTGATTTGAACTTCACAAATCGTGTAAAAATTGTAAAAATTTTATTTCAGACATGCATAAAATTTTAAAAGATGATGCTACGAAAATAACAGATATTGGTGTTTCTTTAAATTTCTTTGATTGACCGAATAGATTAGCTTCGATGAAAATTAAAAACATATTGTTTCTGAAAGTTCATCGCGATTCAAAACCAAAGAAATCTAAAATCTCCCCTCATAAAAATGATAAAAAAACACTTGTAAAATATAAATTGAAGAATCAATAAAAAAACTTTAAAATACATCTAAAAAATCAGAATCCCGTTAAGTTATAAATTAAAGGTAAACGGGAAAATATTTTTCATCATTGATCTATTAGATTCCTGGCTATAAAACTCAAACGAACTCTAAAATCTAATCAGAGGGTAGTATGACTCCATTAAATATTCGTTTGAAAATCCATTTTAAATTCTCTAATGAGATTATAAGTTTTGAAAAATCAAATTATTTGAATACTTTGATCCATTACCGATTTTTGCAAAAATAAATCATTTTTTGTTTCGTTTTAACGAATTCAAAGCTTAATTCACACTAGACTGGTGAAATCCATGAAATTTTTAGTATTGGTAAAATTAAAATAATCGATATTTCACCATTGTATTTTAAATTTTAAAATAGTTTTAATAAATATGTACTATTTTGTTTTAATGATCATAAATGGTGAAAATCATATCATTTGTATAACATTAATTACTCGAAGAATAACGAAATTGGTTACACTGCCTTTTTAAATTATCAAAATGCACAAAACTCAAAATTGTTTGTTTAATGATATCATACGATAAATAAAATCATGTCTCTTAAATTTCTGGTAGAAATTTCAAGCGTATCTACGTTTTTATTGAAAATTTCAAACTTTTAAACTGATCTAGATTCATGATTCACGCCTAAATGCAGTGGAGTACCTACTTGAATAACAAAATTTTTAAAGGGTTCAAAGATGTGACGTTGTAGCATTATGTATAAAATCGGCATAAAATAAAAAATTGTTTGTACAAAAATGACAATTAAACAAAAGAAACTATTAAAAATTGATAATTGAAAAAGATACGGTGATACGTGATTAAGGTTATAAAAATCAGTGGAGCAATCAAGGTTTATTTCGATGTTAAAATTTATTGAATTTTTACCGGCAGATCCTCCGAAGCCAGTTATAAACTTTCTTCTTTGGTCACTTTCTGAGCAATATTCACTCTGTTTAATCGAGTGAAAATATACCATATGTCGATCATTTGAAAATACAACATACGCATCAATAGATCCTGATTCACAGCAATCTGTAAAAAGCTCCCTCAATCTTGATAATAAACGTCCTGTTTGCACTCTAGTCATCCAAAGATATTTAGACACTTATTGATTAATAGTACAATCAAATTTGTAAAATCCTATACGCTTGCGTATAAAACAATGTTTTGAATTCGAGCTAAATTTTTTCTTTTCAAAATTAAAAATATCTGAAAAAGTAACTCTATCCTTATGTTCAAAGTAATATGTGCTCCCCATATACTTCCAAGCACTTTCTTCAAATTAAAAAGTGTTTAGATCTTTTATCATTTAAGGTACAAGTTTTATGGTTATCGGATATAATTTAATAAACCTTCGTTTTTTGATAGATAATTTTCTTTATCTATAATGCGTTTGCGCGATTTTTAAATTCTACGTGCTTATACATTTCCTGCGGTTACAAAAAATCATTCAAAACTTAAATTACCTGTTGCACTCATTAAATGTGTGAATTTATATAACACGCTAACTATTTTACATCTCAGCGATGTTTGAATTTCGTAAAATCCTTTATTTTAATTTCCCATCTAAATCATTTTTATGGTTTTATGTTTCTATTTTTTTAATATTCGCATTTTTTGTTCTGATACATTTTATTATCCTAATTTAGGCTGATGGAACAATTCTGGATGTCATGATTCATATGTATTATCGTAATTTAGCTTCATAAAAAGATAGAGATCGTATTCATTCGTTTTTCATAAGGAAAAAAATTATCATAAACATTTTAGTTCCTCCCTTCTAATCTGATTAAAACTTAAATTTGAAAAACATCGTAGACTAAGGCGTACGAACACAATAATAACCTATTGTTCAGAACAATAATTAACATTTTCCCATGTATAAAATATAAGAAAATAATTCAACTAAAAGCCAACTTTCCTTAAATTAAATATAAACTTCAGGATTTCAACTTAATATGCAGGCTTATTATGAAATCACAGTTCACTATTTTAGTGCATCATAATATAAAAAAGAAAAAATATCCGATTCGAGTCAATGAAGATTAAATTGAATGTAAATGGTGAAAGTATTTTCAACCCATAAAATTATCACAAACGTAAATATCATACCTGCAGCATACAAGTTTGATATTTGGACTCTAAATGCATAAATTTATTGAGGAATACACGGTAGCAATGAAAAATTCAACTTATATGATAAATTTTTCCCTATTTTTCAGTTCTTTATTGTATCATCACTCAAAGTATAAGAAATTACGTGAGCTAATTTTCGACTGGTAAGAACTCAAAGGATAAACGAATAATTATATCATATTTAACTATTATACGCAAGCGCAACTAGTTGCGTGAAGTTCTCTTTGCACGAGATAGAATATCATTGTTTTTCCTCCATAAACTTAATTATGATGGGTTTTTACGCGAAACAGATTATTGTTACATTTATATAAAGTAGATAAAAAAATTCTTTATTTAGTGTGGATTAATTATTAAAATTTTATGAGTCATTTGAACTTAAATTTTATTCCTCAACTTTGACACTTTTCAATTAAATCTTGGATCAATAGCAATGTACACAAATGGGTAACTTATTAAAAATGACGTATGCCTCAAAATGGCTCTAGCTTAATATTTTTAAAATGAATAAAATTTCATTAATTATTTCAAAGTTTTTGCACAAAATGTGAAATAATCGCTTTTGAGGTTAAAGGAATAATATAAATGTGTTAAGGTCACTTCAATATTGTGTTAATTCATTTATATTCTGCTTTTTCATAAAGATGCATAAAAACACGTTACAATTTAATTGCAATATCCCAAAGTTTAAGGGTTTAAAATTTACACAAAGTTGCGCTAGCCCTCACGTGTTTTCCAAACATATTTTATGATCTGCTAAATTTTAAAAGTTAATGCGATAAAAAAATAAATTTAGATACTTCGCTAAAATGTAAATATCGCCAAGTTGGGTATTTCGTCATTGATACAATAAGCACGCGCGAATTGTATCGGACAAATATGAACGAAGTAACTTAACATACAAACTTTTAGTCAAAAAATAGAAGTGCTGCTGGTGGATTTTTAAACGACAGTGTGAATTCCCCATCTGCGGTTGATAAGGTTCATAAAATAGTCTATCTATAGAGGATCACTCAAAAGAAGCAGCAGTTCATTCCATGTACGGTGAGTATCGTTCAAAACGCTACCTATAATCAAACGGAGCTTAGCTTCACTTACCAAGGATACAGCATTCATAACGTATGAGCTTATATAACAGTAGGTAATTGTGATCGGGTACATCACATCCGTCCTTCAAAATAACTCGTTTATTTCTTACGAGCTCAACGACGGTTCAAGCCAGTCAAACCTCTTGGTGAGAAAGTGGCTAGGAGATGTACTTCTTTTTATAAATTTAAGTCGAATGATGGAGACAAGGTCCCATTTTGCCGCGAAAACTGCTTTGTCCGTGTCATGGGTCATCTCCGCTATTCTGATTCAGAACGTTTGACTCTCATGGCGTTCACGATCCTCCCTCTAGATAATTCAAACGAGATCACTTACCATCTTCTAGACGTCATACACACTCACCTAATGCTTCCTAATCTTAAAATGAACGTTGGTATGGGCGAGGCAAAGGGTGAGTCTCTGTTCCAAAAGAACCAGTATGTCCCACTGAACACTTCGAATACTAAACAATCAAACCCAGCCACAGATAACGAAAACATGGCGGAGAGCGGGCTTGATTTAGTATCCCGCCAAATAATTGGAGTAATTGCTCAATTTGCCACCAACGAGGGCATGCACATTACAGAAATTGTTAAAAGATTTCCAAAATTGAACGAGAAAATAATCAGAGATAAAATACGTTTCCTGCACGAAGAAGGACATGTTTATTACACAATATCAGAAGATCATTATTATGTTACAAGATAATTTTAGTGTTTTTGTCTTTAAATCTTCACGCTCTTTCCTCACTGTATAATATCTTGAGTAAATGTTTTCCCAGCATTGAGTCCTTGTGACACTCATCTTTGAGCACCTCCTCGATGTCCTGTAGCTTTTTAAAGTATCCATCACGCTCATGACAGGCGATTGCCAGACTCTGCTCCAGCATGAACGTCTATGTTAGTTTGATAAATACAGGATCATGTGAGGGTTGGGATGGACACTTTTTGCCCATATTTATGGATTGCTCGTTGTCAATTTTAGAAGGCAAATTTTGTTTTATAGGAGATCCCTTTGCTTCCTCACAATGCTCACCGTCGAGGTTTGCGTCTATGAACTTTTTGAACCATTGGAGAAATTCAAGGTTGTCTTGAAACTTCGAGCGCGATAAACGATCTACGGGAATTTCCTTAAATAAGAGCAAATGTAACTTTTTCTACTTTCAGTTCAGAAAAGGAGGCTTGAACGAGCTTCCAGTTCTGGATGAATTCGTATTCGAAACGTACGTCCCGCCTTACTTTTCTGGCCGGAAAGCAATCTAGAACAAGTAAATCTCTTACCTTTAAACACGACCGAGATAGCCACGCAGAACGAAACAGCGTTTGATAAATCTTCGATTTTATGATTTTCTACTCCCGTAAATTCATTTATCCATTGCAATAGTTCTTTTCTTCCCAATTTTTCGCTTCCGGCAACATGATGAACATTAACCACCATTAGAGCTTTGAGGTGAAATACCTTGGCGCCACATCGTAACTCATGCGCAACCTTATAAATTTGCCATCGCAATTTTATTGTTATAAATTAAAACGAATTGTCGTTAATTCCCAAATTAGCGAAAAATTTAAATTTTGCAACTTAAAAACTCGAGAATTTCGCATTGTTTTCACGCTGACTAACAAATGGTTCCATTATTCTAGAGTTCAATTATTAAATTGATTGATACGAACCTTTATATTTTTAGTCTGTTTATTGCAAAATTTGAAATATTTTAATTCTGATATTATAAGCTAAGTGAATTAAGCTAAAATAAAAGCTTGATGTTTCTTTCAGTTTGCGTAAAATCGCATGTTCTTGACAATTCATTCATCGATTTGAATCTGCGCGATTGAAAAATTTTTATTGACACATCGTTCTAATGTTAATTTTTATCATGATTACACCCATGCTTTGATTTACTAAAAACTTTAAAAATTATGCTAAATACACGTTTTGGTTATTATCAATAAAAAATATATCCATTGTACTGAATATAATTTTTGTTAATCCTAATTTGAGAAAGGAAGATATGATAAAGATATTTGTCATTGCGTCTAATTTTAAACAACGTTAGAATGTTGAAAATATTCAAATTCATTTTTTGAACTTCTTTTTAAATTTTTCTCTCGTTAATAAAAGAATGGTTTAGTTTAAAATTGAGTTTTTGACGGTTAATCAACAAAATCCTGGCGCATGACATATGACACTAACGCTCTATGACCTATTGACTTGATCAGTTTATTTTTTCATTTTAAAAATATGAATAAATGGTAAATTTTTATATTTTGAGTCAATTATTAAGTTTTTCGCTTTTTAGACTTTTATGGAAGAATTTATCAACTTTTATGTCTTTTCCGTATCATTTACTATTCATCTTATTGAAGATTGTTTTGCAAGTCGCATTGGATTATCCCAAAAATGGCTGCTTTTAACCGATAATATAATTTGTTAAGTTAAATATATCGTATACCGTGAAAAGCATTTCCAAACGATTTTTGATGAAGTTGTCAAACTGCTGAAAATTTTATTATTTTTTAAATTAAATAGGCTTTTGAGAATTATAACCTTCCAGGACATGAATTTTTTTACACGTTTTGATGTTATATGCTCACATTTGGTGGTCAGATAGCTAACCATTGAGTGTAAATTTATGTAAAGGCACGGAAGAAAAACAAATTGAGCCTTATGTAATTTAAGCTTCATTTTCCTTTTTATTTAGGTTCACACGTGGAATGCAGTTATTGAACTGCTTTGATTGATGATATTTATTATGACTCTTTCCTTTGAAGAACTTTGCTGTTATCCAACTATATACAAGTCTTATGATAACGCAGAGTGCCTTTTTTGTCTTTTCGATTCTATGGAAAGTGTGGAACTCAGTGAAGGTTTTCTTCTTCATTAGTCTGAAAATTTAAGGTATTTTGTAATTTCGAGTTTATATTATGGGACTGGCTATTTTATAATACAGTTCTTCAAATAAACTTAATTTATATATTAGTTTTATTCTTCTTTCATCAGATCTGCATGCTTACATTTAGAACTGATTTTTTGAGTTAAAGTCATGTGGCGATCTCCGAGTGATTTTCCAGATTTTTAATTTTCTGAATTCATTTTTAAGCTAGATTTTATCCATTTATTTTCCCTCGAATTTCCGAAACAGTTAATTTCGATGGTTACATTTCCTTTGCATATCTGAAATATTGTTTCAGTTTTTTCACATTAGACTTTAAACTTTCTTTGAAACCCGCAGTTATAACCAAAAATCTCTTCTATTTGATATCTCTGAGTGAAGTTAATGGAATAGACGAATACGAACATAAGCGAAGGCCTACTCGTCTTGAAAATACCTTGATATTCTTTCATGATACGTATTATTAATTCTGCTTTGCCGTTTTTTCACCAATAATATGAATGAAACATAATATGATTCAAACTACAGATTTGTTAGAATCATAAGCTTCTTTTGAGTTTAATTGAGAGCCATAATCTGATACTAATGATGTTACGCCCTCTAGCCTGAGAACCTCTTAAAGATAGCGCATTGTTATGTATAGTTTCGTGAATATTTCTAGTCACTTCGAAAATGCTTCAAACTAACAAACTTGTATTTTTTCGATTTTACTTAAAAAAATCAATAATAATGTGACAATTTTGGTTATCAAGAGAGTTACATTTTAGCCATATTCATAAACACAACCTTTTAGCCTATCGGGTGCAGTTTTTCGTGTTCGCCATTCACTGTTCAATATCTTATTTCACATTTTCTCACCAAACATAGCAGTGAGACAACTCGTTCATTGCTGTAATTTCAATATGGCTCAGGAAGACATAATTTTAGATTTGAGGCCATGGAGCATTCAGAAGAATCGCACAAGCAATATAATTATGTTGATCTTTACTTTAAGGCTTAAAATGTGATAGTTTATGAGGTAAAAAATTCTCAGAATTAAATTGTTGTTATCTTCCCTAGACTACTAAAATTTCACCTGATGAATTCATTTAGAAAACGCTTATGAAATTAGATTCTCGTAAAATGGTGACATTTTAACTTTTAAACATTCCACAATTTAAATGGTATTAAAGATATTCTCACAAAAATATATTAATTTTTAGATAATATTAAGTCATTTTAATATTAATGGTGGTTTAACAACGCGTATCGGTGGATACGCTGATAAAATAACGTAAAATGAATTGCAGCATAACATACGAGCGCGTGCGCCCATGATATCTCATTTACGCAGGATAGCCGCGTGTACATCAAGATTGAGTGAAAGATAACTTTTTAAATTCATTTCAATAAATCGTGTAGATAAATTTTCATTGACCATTATCGATTATATTTTAAGTGTTTCCTTTTAACAAACTTTTAGTAGTTACTTTTCATGCAGAGCGCTTTTTAATTTAAAAATAAATGTATATTCATCCGCAAAATAGTTGAACGAAATGATGAAAATAGAAACTAAAGTTGTAACGAGAATGAATAAATTTGCACATTCATTAGACTGCAATTCAAAATGTCTCTTCTGATATATTTTAAAACAAGTGCAGTTTCCAAAAGTTGAAAGTGTAGAACGGCATTGCACAATATAGCATTCTTTGCCATATATCTTTATCCAGGAAATCAAAGTTATGAGAAAGAGTATTTACAGAAGAAAATCTAGTTTTGCAAACGAATGTTTTTCGGAAAATATATGATGAAATATAACCATGAAAAATTAGGTTTTATCACTAAAAAATTGCACGAAAAACGAGAGCTTTTTAGAAGTGAGTTTATCAAAGAATTTATGACATTAACTATCATACTTATTCGCAAGAGAAGAATTAAACTATAACGTGTTTTTTTGTCTCTGAAACAATGAGGATATGTTTTGAAGAACTCGCTAAAATACTATAGTTACTTTAAATAAACTTTGCAAAATTTTTTAGGTAAACTCATAACCATCAACGAATCAACTTGTGCCGCGCAGGTCAGTATTTTGATGAATCATGTTGAGTCCATTTTCAATACTGCAGAAAAGTTTTCGTTTTTTGAACGACGAAAGGAAATTTACAGACCTCGCAATTTTAAATAACTCTATCGGTGCAATAAAATAAATGACTTTACCACACAAGCCTGGGGAAAAGCTACCAATGATGCATTTTTTATAATCGAAAAAGTCAATGTTTAAATGCTATTATTAAAAGAGAAATGAAACCCTGAGCATGAGTAAAGCCCAGATAATGAGGTCCCATTGTGTTCTACGTATGGACTAACTTTGGTCCGATAATTAAGTTTCATCATACTATGGATAATAAATACCCTTAAAGCAATAACTTTCTAATTGGCTGTGATTAAATTATAAACAGTTTCTAAATTTTCTCTTTTCGATAAATGCCGAATTCGTTGATATTCGGTACTTCGTCGAGATCATGGGGTTTTGCTGTGGGCATACATTGAAACGATCTTACTGCATTTAAAAAACACGCGGCAGAGTTCCTTTCAGAATTTTTTTTTAATATTTCAAAGAAGATACATAGATTGATTTTTCGTTTCTTTTGACATTACTGACTTGTTTAAATTGTAAAAATTGTGTTTAAGTAGTAGAGTTAGTACAATTTTTATAAAGAACATTAGTATATTTAGAAATAATCCAGGATAGTTGATAGTTAAAATTTGTGAAAATATTTATGTTAGATTTTCTTTGTGAACGAGTCCACTGTTACTTAATTTGCATTATGGTCGACTGGACTAATCTAATATTTGTGATTGATAACATAAATGGAAAAAGCAAATGGTTTGTCTGAACCTAAATAAATTCGTGAATGACACATATTGATATTTTGACACAAATACAAAATCCTGTTGATTAGCAACGGATGATAGGTCAAGTTCTATCAGTGTTGGAATTTTAAATGTAGCGCTATACCTATTAGAAATATTGTAAGATGCCTTTAATGATTGAGACAAACCCAGGAAAATTGTTAAAAAATATCTTTGCGTATAAATGGTCTAAAACTTTTGACCGAAAACCAATCTGTTTTGTACAGGGCTAAGAGCACCATCAAATATA
This sequence comes from Neodontobutis hainanensis, assembly GCA_024349245.1. Lineage (NCBI taxonomy): Eukaryota > Metazoa > Chordata > Actinopteri > Gobiiformes > Odontobutidae > Neodontobutis > Neodontobutis hainanensis. The sequence continues at coordinate 104,206 of JALDNG010000397.1, read as the reverse complement.
CACCAGTGTAGGATATAACTGTTTTTATGAACAAAATGTAAAAGTTATTAAAAGCTAAAATGCAATTTCTGAGTCCTTAGTCGTCAAAGGATACGTTCGATGTTAGAATCTAAAGTTGAAAGCTTAAAGTCTTTTCGTTGACATTATTCACGGGAGATTCAATTTGAAGCTAAATATTATCTTCACTTCAATTCAAAAAATAAACGTGAACATTCCACTTTGTAGGCAGTAAACTTTCCTGTTCGAGTTTCAAGAGAAGATAAAATAAAGTTAACCGATAAAATAATTTCAATAGGTTACTCTCAATTCGTTCAACAAAACACACATTTGATGAAAAAAATGTTCAAAATACTCTCAATTCTAGAACAATCAAGGATAGATCCAGTGAAGAAAGAAGCTCCCTTCCCATTTTACCAAAACGATTTTTTGAAGGAAGTTGGTTGTTTATGAACACTATGGTTATGAGTGGAACGAGTCGGTGATCTGAGAATCGTGCGATCGTCGAGTCAATGTCGCAAGAATACGTGTAAAATTAAGCATTGTTATGAATTTTATATTTTCAAGAATTTTCTTTTTCAATGATATATGTTGCATACATCTTTTCGGTTTTATAAAAGGTTTCATTGGAGAGTGGGAACTCTTGTTAGACAAAGGGCCTATCTAGCTTATACATAGGATTCCTTAATGATATACAATAGATGATGTATCTCAGCGAAGACTGATAAATTTCCTGGTAAAAAATAACTTCGTATAAAGCTATTGTCATTTTATATATACTTGATGTTTGTAGCTTGTGATTAACTTAATTCCGATATTATTTTCGGCCTGGATCTTAAATTTGATATATCCCCCATCTTTGATACTTCGTCGCCACTTCTACTATTAAAACATTAAAATGTTTCTGAAATCGCTAATTACTCACATTTTGAGTTTTCTCGTGAGCTATTTAAAGAGAAAACTGAATATATTGTGCCATTAAACGACGTGAAAATGTATTTCCTAACGATGCCGATATTTTCTTAAAAAAGTCAATTTTTTGTATGTAATCTGCATGAGTAACGCTTATACTTCTCAGAGGGCAATATAGAGTGTCTCTCGTTTAAAACAGAGTCAAAGTGAGATAAGGTAGATTTTAAAAATTGAAAGTATAGCTCAATATCGAAAAAATTTATATTCATCCGTGCTGGTATTAAATAAAAAAATCAAATTTATCGAGTCTTTACAGAGTTTAGAATGGTCAATGGTTGAATCCAAAATAAAATTGATCTGCGATGTATCAAAGTAATAATCGACACATTCAAATTCTTGATTTACGTTCTGGTTTTTGAAAATGCTTACTTGAGGAAGATCCTAAATCTACACAGCTTTTTAACATACCTTGAAATAGGCATTCTTAAAACAGTATTTGACCATTTTACCTTACCATTACACACACAAACTTTCACAGAACAATGGACAGGATACTTGTCGGAATATATTGAGTGGTGAACTTCTCAAACTATGTAATACGATCGGAAGATCGAGCACCACTTTTTAAAAATGTCGATTATGTGATAAAGAGACTCACGGAGGCGGAAAATTGCAAATTTTGTCTTGGCGAGATAATTATTGAAAATTCACCTTTTCTGACAACGGGGTAAAAGTGTGAAAAGATCAGATAAGTTCATCCTGGATACATCAAGAAAAAAAATTAAGACGCGACACTTTCTTTCAAATAATTGTGGGAATTAAATAATATTTTTATATCTAATATGTATGGAAAACAAAGCTCGTCTTTGAATAAGTTGCTTAAAAAGACGCTCACTTTGATTGGAACCCTTTGTATTACTAAAAGCTCACGAGACTTAAAATCATCGACTTTTTTTCTTCCAACAGTGAAATTCCCAATCATAATATCAATATTTGTGGCATTATCATTTGACGATATTATGACTATATCATGGCATGCGCTTATATATACTACATTACTTCCCACTCCAAAAATTCGAGTCTTGATGCTCGTGAACAGGATTTACTGATTTGAGTCTCTCTGATCTTCTCAACCTAGCTGATTCCTTCAACTCGCTGGGTTCAATTTTTGATCCATTGCTAGGTTCCCCATGTGATGTCTGTATTAATCGTAGCAAATCTTATTAATTCGTACTTATTATTGTTTCATATAGAGCGATTGGCGACGAGTTATTAAAATTCCTTCAAAATCTGAAGAATTTGATTTAGAAAGGGGCTGTAATGAATATTTTGAAAGACTTGAAATATTCACCAGAATTAATACAATTGAAGTGAAGAATATGATTGATCTCTTTTTAGGAGTCGTCGGTGGAAAAACCGATAGCATTATTAAAACCCTGACAAATGGATGAAGTCCTGCTATGATCGATATTTCCAAGATTAAAACATTACTCGACGGATATTTCACCCCGAAGACCTTGGTTATATCAGAGAGATATAACTTTATGAATATCAGCCAAAATGAAGAGGAACCGCTCAAGGTTTTTGCATTACGTCTCCAAAAGGTAAGCGTAAAATGCCAGCTTGGATCATTTCAAGATGATGCACTCAGAGACAAATTTATTCATGGGCTGTACGATCGTTTTAAAAACATAAGGCCGAGTTTATTGGTAGAAAGAGAACTTGATTTCAAAACGGCAGCTCAAATCGAATTAGCCGCCAAAGAAGTATTAAATATGCAGAGTGCTGTCAAGGTTAACGAGGTCAAGAAATTCAAGCGCCAAAATCAAAGGCCACGACATTGCAAGCACTTTGGGAAATGGAATCACACAGATGAACGATGCTTTTTCAAGAGCGCAAAATATCATTAATGTGGAAAGGTGGGCCATATCAAAGCTGTTTACAAACCAACGGAATCCGAAAGAGGGTCAGTTATAAACGAGATCAATAATAGAATTGATTATTTTTCCATTCAATTCTTTTGTTCAGATTTATTATGTCCCCATAAAACTCGAAATTAATTCAGGATCACCGGTTACAATCCTGAAACTGAGTGATTTCTAACGAATTAAGGCACCTCTTAAACCAACGATAGTGAGATTCCGAAGCTATAGTGGCCATTTAATTTACCCTCTCGGAGCGGCCAAGGTGAGCGTAACCTTGAACGATTTAAAACAAAATCTGAAACTATATGTCTGTGACAATAGCAAAAGCCTAATGGGCCATGATTGGATGAAATAATTGAGCCCGGAACGAGCTTTGAAAATTTGTTACAGAGAGGGTAAATTCACACACTATAGCCGAAGTTTGTCCAGACGGCCTATCAACAGAAATATAATAAATGATTGCGCGGATGTTGAGACTATAAATCACATAACGAACAGCATAACTTGCTTAATGAGGGAAACTTTTAGAGAAGAAGTACAAAATGACAATACACTGAACAAAGTTTACGATTTTATCATAAATGTTTTGCCGAATAGGAAATTTGATCAGTGTATTCAAGTTTTTTACCGAAGAAGAGGAGCTGTCAACCATAGATGGAACCATCGTCATGCAAAATAAACTTTTAATCCCAGAAAAATTAAAAATAATATTCCTAAATCGAATGCACGAAGGTCACCTAGTAATTATAATCACTAAATCAAGAGCTCGAACGTAACTATGGTGGCCAGGTATGGACTCGGATATCGAAAATATGATATCAAGCTGTGCGAAGTGTCAATTAGAGAAACGTAAATTTCCCACGAAATCGGAAAATATTAAGTGGCCAGCCACATCATTTCCCATGGAACAAGTACACGTCGACTTTTTGGGTCAACTCGTTGGTAAAATGATTGATGAATTTTGTAAATGGCCAGAAGCCCTCATCATGGACAGGACGTCTGCAGAAGAAACAACTAAAGTTCTCTTTTTGATTTTTAGCAGGTTGGAAATACCAAAGAAAATTGTGTCGGATAACGGTTCCCAATTTACCTCTCAAATATTTAAAGATTATGCAAAGGCGAACAAATTGACCATGTCCCATAAGCGTCTTATTACCCCTAAACCAACGGTCTTGAGGAAAAAATCGTCCAAACCCTAAAAGGATCACTAGGAAAAATTACCAACCATTACATTCATCCTCAACTTATGATATTCGTGCTAAGTTACATATTAGCGTCCAATAGTACCACACACAGACCACCAGCTTTATTAATGTTTGGAAGGCGTCTAAGATCATGGATGGATAACCTAAATTTCCCTGACCAGGCCATAATTACTTATCACTCTAAGTTTAAAGAAAATGAGATGGTTCTGGCATGGGTTTATGGGAAGAAGGAAAATGGATTCAAGGAACAATATCGAAAGTTTTGGGGCAGTTACACTATGTTATAAAAACCGCTTTAAGTTCGATTAAAAGTCAGGCTTATCAAATTTTAAAATCGTTAAGGAAAATACATGAAAATGGAGAAATAAAAATTCCTATCTTAATAAAACATGATTTGCCTTGTCCTCCCAGAGTCAGCCTAGAAACAAACGGGCCAATCTTTCATGAACCAGAAGAGTCCATCTCTGACAGAGAACAAACAGATGTGAGCTATGTAGCTTCCGGGGATGAATCATTTGACAATACAGGCCCTGTAAGACGGTAAATCTGAATATCAGTAAGACCTGGGAATGTCCAAACATAATGATGGAGGTGTGATGTATATATTAATCGCAACGAATCGTATTTAGTCGCAATCATTATTGTTTCATGCATAGCAAATGGTATCAATTTTAAATGTTTATATGGTCAAAAAAATAAAAATAGATAGCACACACGGAGAGTACAACAGCATTCTCGAGGGTTTCGCTTAAGAACTGAGAATGCTCATATTTAAGTTTAAAGTATTCATACCAGCCAAATAGTTACCTATCTTTACCCGACAAATAAAATTTTGAGTTTGATCATTTTCATTTCGCTACATTGAATAGCCCGAAAAAACATGCAGTCATTTGTTTCAGTTAGATTAATGCCATCAAAAAGAAATAAGATTACCGAGAATAACAATATGGCCGCTGTCATGATACATTATTAACACCTGCGTATAAAACCATTTTCGTTATCCTGATCTTCACACATAGAAGTCTGATTCAACCTAAAATTAAATTCACACCCATCACCTTCAACATAAAGTTCTTGGACCATAAATAAAATAACACTCGACTTTGTGAAAACAAGAAGTACCTCCGCCCGTACCATGCAGTTTAGGGTTTTTGTGTATCTATTGTGCGTGGTATTTTTAAACGTTGAATAATTTGTTTTTTGAACATTATTATCTTCATATTGTTTTTAGTTTAGATTATTTTAATTTCACATCTAATCATTCTTCAATGTGTTAAAAGCAATACGAGGGCTTTGATAGTGGGAAAATAAAATCAACTCTACCAAATTATCATATAAAAATTTTATCGACGAGTCCCTGATCTGACTCAGCATTTTTTAACTATACGTATTTTGTATATTTATTTTTAAAGTTCGCTTAAACTGTAATGCAAGTGGAAGTACAACGGGAGATATTAATGATCGTTATAGACATAACAACGGAAATTACGAAAGTTTACGAACAGTGTAGTGGTGTCAAAAAAACATTCTTAAATTTCTATTTTTAGATCAAGAGAGGAATGAATAAAATTCTCAGAAAGCGTTGGTCTGACTCTAATTACTGGTAAGTCCCAGCATTATAAGAAATTTATGATTTTTTATTTCAATCGAATGACCAATAAAGTGATGATGTACAAACACTTGGTGAAAGAGATAAAACCACAAAATCAGCTCCAAAATGAATTTTGTTTTACAGATAAAAACGCACACAAAAAAACTCTTATTTATTACCTATCTCGAAAACAACAATTCCAATACAAGGAAAATTAAAGAAGCACCTAATATGGATGTCGATAGGGCAAATGTCGCTAAACGTGTTCACTCATTGTATAGAGAAATGTTGCAATGCAATGAGCATAGACAACTAAAATAGACGATTAAAAGTTTTGAAAAAGAAAGTATAATTCCAGGCAATTATTTGATGGCTTCGTGGTTTCTAATGTATACTCTAGTTAAAAAGGATTAAATTAAAGAAATCGTTGTCAAACGAGACCGTCAAACACTACAGCCAATTCTTGAAGAAAACATATCTTCATGATTTAAAAATTTTGGAAAGTATTTTCCCAAACCGGATTATTTATTAGTCGAAGCACACATCATAAGTTAAACGACATGGGCAGTGGGAGCAGACATCTGAACAATGGAAAGTACTTAGGTTGATGTAAATAGGATAATAACTCATACAAGGCATGGCAAATTTCATCATTCTTTTACCTGTTTCATCTAGGGTTTAATCTTTGATAACTCAGATGATAACAAGTCTATTCAATTTAAAATTGTTGCATTCTTAATCTTGATGAATAAAATTTATCTTCTATTGTTAGATTCATATATCTATAAATGATTTACCATTGTTTATCCTCAGTGTGCAGAATCAAAGCATAAATAGTTCTAATTAGTCGTGGATATCGTAAAGGGTAGTCTCGACCAAAGAACCGTTATCAAAATTACATCGCATGCGTTAATATGAAAATTTTACCACAAACCACGTCCACGCGTAATCAATTTTTTAACGAATAAAGTTATTATCCTGAAAGATACACCGTAAAATACGGAACACTTACCATCATGTTAACACGTAACTTTAAATTTAAAAAGGAATGATGGATTTACATTGAAATAGCAAGATAAATATGTGATGCGGCAGCGGTGATAAATTATTTTGATAAACTGGAAACTAGTCACGTGTGGATTCAACACAATTTTTTTCAAGTTAAAAAATGTCTGAAATTTTCCTTAGATCGTTGAAATTGATAACCGTCTAGTTTATGAGGAATTAACCATTTAATTTTGATCCTGGTGCCTCGATGTGGTCTCACACATTTTTTTAATAAGAATTCTAACTTTTCAGGAGTAAAACTAGGTTTATAACCTTATTTAAATATCCTTAATTAATATCTCAATTTCACGCAATTCATGTGAGTATGATAAATGATTCAAATATATCGCACGCGCGGTTTTCGATTGAAATGAACCCGAGTTTTCCGGATGATTATGATGTTTCCCAGCGTAGAAAACGAAAGAGTATTCCTGTAAAATTTGGTTTAACAATTATAGAAGCGCTTAGACGACGAGACGTTTCAACTTCTTTATGGCAAAAAGCCTAATATTGAACCTTCCCGTAACTTAAATTAATTTTTTCAGCATTTGAATCAACCAGAATAATAATCCAATCTCCGAAAAAGGAGATCAATGAATCTCAAATTTTTTTCACCCCAATTTGTGCATCTATAGATAGAGAGACTCCTAGTATGTTTTAATCATAAAAATATATCATAAATCAGCTTCCCAGAGTAAAAATTCGCTATTCAAGGTATTTTATACGTTTTTTATTTAAGAAGTGATAAAAATAATTCTTAAATTTGTATATTTTTTCACGTTGAATCCTATTTAAAACATTTAATGATACAATTAAACTCTTACTTTTTTGCCAATTCTCTAAATTTACTGAACTTTAAAGAGCTACCTCATAATCCAATTTTTATTACTCAGCTCAACTCCAAAAACAAAATCAAATTTTTTCCAAATTTTACTATTTTATAAAAATTCATAAACATTTTAAAAATTTAATAATATGCTTTTTAGCATTTAAAAATTTTGCATACTTGTCATTTAGGTTGTGTTTTTTCAGTAATTTCTATAGATCTTATCACTCAACATAACGCTTTTTTGAACATAACCCTCACCTAAAAGGTCAAAATTGTTCAATAAACACGGGTTGTAACGATTCAATTGTAAGCTTTAAAATTTCCACTTTCATTGGTTTAAAAGTTTCTTCAACTCTCCACGATTTAAATTTCAAATATAATAAATTTTCTTCCTCCCATTTTAATGAATGTTCAAAATACCTTCAAAACTCCTCTCCTCTGTATTAATGATTTATTCGTTGCAAAATTCAATTTTTGACTCTTTGAAAAATAGACGTGGAAGGTTTCGTATGTGGGATATAACATGAAAAATTCTTTACATCTTGGATGAAACATTATTTTATACATTGAACATAACTAAGATTATAAGTTATCTCGTATCATTTATCCTTTTCTGATGAATACAATAATTATCACCATATCAAACTTTATTTATTTACGAATCCAGCTATTTTTATTCTTGATAGCCTGAAATAACCTGGATATGCTTAAAACTGAGTATATTAATTAAGACGGGTCCACTAGTCACGTACTCTACATACATTTGTCTAATCCTGCGATTCAGATCATTAGCAGTGAGTGTGTTAATATTCCATTTTTCCTATTTTGTTTTCGACATTTAATTTCAGTTAATCTTTATCCACCTATAAGATTTATTAACTTTATAATTGCGGAAAAAATTATTGTTCAAAAAAGGAGGGTAACTCGATTTATTTTAGTTTTAATATAATCAAATTTCTTTTTTAAATGACTTATTCAAATCTTGATCGTTTTCAGATGCTTTATCATTGCCAAAGATAAAAATAAACATTTTAAAAATATGTTCAAAAATAAGATTTATGTGGCGTAGTTTGCCCACTCTTTATTTGTTTCAGGCATGCCCGGGTGTACGAATTTAAAATTATTTTTAAGAACGATAAATTCGTTACTTTATGTATTTTAAAACTCAAAGAATCTTTTCGTGAACCCAAACTATTTGCGTTCCTTTTTAGCCTTATCTGATTTGATGGTGGAAATTTGTTGTTTTATAAGCATTCTTAGTTGGTAAATTCGAATACTAACAATAAAATTTCAACCATTTCTTAATTTTATACGACAGTCTAATGATAGGACGAGTCGCCCATTTCACTTCCTAATTCACGGACAAAAAATCTTAATATACCCATTAAAGACCTGTTTTGAATTTTTATGAGTTAGTGACGGTAGCACCTCAAAAAAAAGCACAAATGTTGAAAGTAGTATTATTGCAACCGATTAAGAATTAGACAAAGAAAACAACAAAAAAATGAAAAATTCTGTTCAAATGGAAAATGTGGATTTATTGAAAGAAAAGAGGACACAACCATCACATGAAAAATTGAATGAAAAAACGTCCACTGCTCAGATACGAATTTCATCTTCGGAAGGCTCGGTTCAGAAAAAATCAAGGTCAGAAGAAATGATCTCAGAACAAGATTCGTTGCTACTTTCACGTTGTTATGAGTATAATCTTAGAATTAGCATCGATTAAGTTGATAGATGACGGTAAATGTATCCTTGTTTCTTTGATCGGACAACTTGATGATCCTATAGATTTGATTATGTTTTGTCTACGTCATGGAGCAAATGTTAACAAGTCTGACTCTCTTGGTTGGACACCTCTGCACGAAGCAGTTAAAACCAATGATACTAAAGTCATAAAATGTCTGTTAAAATACGGAGCTGATCCAAACCAAGCAGGCCCTGATAATAATTTGGAATATTTTACCCCATTTGAACTTGCTTGCATTTTGAGCAATCTCGAAATCGTACGAGACATGATTATGTTTGGAGGAGAGATTGTAAAAACAAAAAATGGAAAGTTTGTGGCGCAAGAGCTTACATCTTGTCCAAAAGTCAAAGCTTTTATTGACGGTACGTTTAAATATAGAATAGAATATTTAATCGATAAAAGGCTCAAATCAAACCCAATATATCAATCCTTCACTCGAGGAGCTTCAAAGTTCAAAAGTATCGACGAGGTCCCAAACATCTTTTCCGTCAACGAGGATGAACATTCAAGTCTCGGCCATTCTAAGATTGAAGAGTTCCTTCGACAAAACCCATTAATATTCCCAATAGAAAAGAACGATAGGTATTATGGTTAAAATGAAATAAAGATTTTTAAACGTTGTCATTTTGGAAAGCCAATTTAAAGGTGAAAAAATTCAAACCATAACCGACAAATATAGCCTCCCCCAAAGCGTTGTACTCTCCTCTATCTGGTCAGAGTTTGAATCCTCAATTTACTCTCTGAAAGAAATTTACATAAATGCATTTAAAGAAAAATACGGATTTAAAGGAGATCAAGTGATTCACTACATTGAGGTTTCAAACGCATTTTATTTTGGAATTTTAAAACCCGTTGTAAAGTAAATTAGAATTAAAGTTCTGTTTTTATTGTTTGATTATCAGCCGTTTCGCCTACTTTTGTCGTGTTTTGTGTTATCTGCTGAGTTTCAATTTTGTCCTCTGGCTTCACTTTACTTTCATTCATTTTTTTTATTTTTTCCAAAATATTTGAAGCCGACTGTATTTTATGAATGAAGGCCTGTGCAGACTCTTCAAGTTCTCGGTATCGCTTAAGGATCTGTGACGATGTTAAAACTCTCTTTTCGGTGATTTTTAGTGGAGCCTGTTCTTCAATCATCTTGTTAAGCCATTCCTGAGCCTTGTTCGATTTGTCCAGAGTTTCGAAAATCAATGATTCATTCAATAATGGAGAGATTTGTTTGTCTTGAAACACGCCAGCTACTAAACTCATCGTCGAGTTTATTAACGTTTTTAAATTTTCGGAATACTTTTCGACGTCACTTATCTCCTTTTTGCGTTTATTTGCAATTTCGACAGACGATTTTAATTCAGTTAGTTTAAGCTTGGCTGCAGAGGCATCATAAGAACGTCCTTCCTCCTCAAATTCGTCTCTGATCCTGGCAGTAGTTTCGATGAAAATCTTATACTCTTCATCGGTGAAAAATTCCTTCAATTCGTCACTTTCGATCATCTTTTCGTTTTGGAAGATAGCGCTGTCTAAATCGCTTCTTGCCTTTGTCGATTCCTTCAACGCTCTTTCTTTCGCGTGAATCTTTTTAATCTTTTCTTTTGACATTTTAAACTCCTGTTCATTTGGAGGTCTCAAGTACAACACTTCGACGGTAAAAGGTATATTGACGGTGAAATTGCTCGCCTTTGTGCTCTCAGGGCTAGCGATATGGGATGAATTTGTGAAATTAGAAGTCGAGTTTGTGGCCACTTCTTCCGGATGTGAGTCATTTTCAGACTGAACCGTTTCATTTGTTTTGTTGGATTTCATACCGAATAGATCCAGAACTGCCTTTCCCATCTTCTCAAAAATGCCTGCAGTTGAATTTTTTTCAAACAGATAATCGATTCGTTGAACATTCAGCATTCGGAAGGAGTCAATTCTGAAATGCACTCGCAGCTGTTTCGGAATATGATTTGGATTTTTGGCCACCGCTTCAGATACTCCTTTGATGTGATGTCCATTATCTCAGGTTGTTCGGCGTCCGACACCAAACCCTCTTCCATGGGTGCGTAACGAATTCTAATCTTGAAATCCTCGGTAACATTTGTGATAGTTAACAGTTTTTTTGCAGTCTGACGAGAAAGAAATGGGTATAGAACTTCCTTTTGGTGTTTATGATGTTGATCACCGTTTGGACTCAAGAACGTAGCATTGTACTCGATCTCAATCGGGGAATATACAACTGCTGGTGATTTAAACTCTGCAACAGTAAATAACTTGTGTGCCTTGGCGGCAAGGATCGATGCCCCGGCGGCGTTTGATTCGTCGGTATTCAGAACTCGACTGGGGGTTTGATGCGTTATCTTTTCGATTACATGCTGAACTGAAGGATGTAAGGATCCCCCTCCCATAACCACCACCTCAGTAAGGTTGTGTGGCTCGATCTTAGCAATAGCCATTGCCTTATAGATGGTTCTCCCCATTTCCTCGAGGATAGGCTTACATATTGCGTTGAATTTATCTCGATTGATGACTGTTTTGAAGGAAATATCGTTGTATGCTTCCTCAACGTTCACTAGGCACTCTTTAGTAGACGTTAAACAGTGTTTAGATTTAAGGGCTTGATCCTGAAACCGCGTCGTGACCTTATGCATCCCAGTCAAATCCTTCTCAATTCTATGGGTGGACAAAATATCAGAATAAAAATACTTGAAATTCTTTGATGAATGACTCAGTTAGAGACCGATCGAAATCACAACTCCCAACACTGGATTCACTGAAGTTAAGTCAAGTTTTACCTCAACGCGGTAATGTTGTACGATCCAACAGAAGTATTTTTCTTTGTGCCTGGTTCCAATCCCACTCCTAAATTAGAGAAAAATCAAACTTGAAATGGTTACAACCGTATTTGTCGATCCAACATCGACGAACATGACGAGCTAAAATAAAAATGGAAAACAACAGAAAACCGTTCACTTAAGAACTTTTTCCTCGATATAATATAATGAGTTGAGACTGCGTTAGAGTTGGCCAATTACTTGTTCTGGATGTGTCAGTAATTTCAATTAAATTCAGCTTCGACATTTTAGCAGCACTTTAATCAAAAAATTCATCTCACGATTTAATAGCATCACATTTAGCATGGTCAACCGATGGAGGCAGTGCAATCAAAAATTCCGCGACGTCATATGAGGTGAATGCGCTTGCATAATCATGAATTTCGTCGAGCCACAATGCGAAGAGTTCTATAGGAGTGAAGGTTAGGTTATATCTGATAAGAAAACATTCATTAACTTTTCGAAAATTATTAATATTCCACCTTTGTGTTATTTATGAATAATACCATTTGTTTCATCCTCTACAAGCTTTAAATGAGGATTTCTGTAACATATTTATAATTACGAATTTCTGTATTTAAGAATGGCACGATCTGAAAAGCGTCTGCCCAAAAGTTGATCGATATTTTTAACCACACAGTCAGGGTGACGCCTTTCCTGAAATTAAGATAAACAAATACGTGGCTTTTCGCAGCTTCAGAAAATATCAAATAGCCATCTTTGAATCCAATGGAAGACAAGGTTTTCCGCCTTGAATCCCTACATGAGGGTTACTTCTCACCTGTCCAACACAGTTTCAATCGGCTTTGTCATCTCGATAAATTAAAAAAAATACCGATACAACTGAAACCTTGACGTAGTTTCCACCGAAATCAACTCCAATGGTCGCCTGAGGGGAACCTGAATTCAAAAAATACAAAAACCCAAAGAATAAAGCAGACATAATAAAAAATATATCAACATTTGAAAATTAATTCAATAGTTAGTTATGTGCTGTCCACCTGTCTTAACACGATTGGTGGATTTTGTGCGCTCGCGCAATTCTCTACTTTTATATGCTCGTTTTTGTCCCTCTTTAAATAATCATCCACGATACACAAAATGATTGATTAAACATAAGAAACGTAAATTTTTGTTCTGCTTGACATACAAGAAGATCAATCAGCTATGACAGGATATTTGGTTTCATCGCAATTAGCATAATACTCATGACATTTATTTATAAATTTACAAACCAGGACGTTTCAATGAGTTTAAGAGTATATACTCACAAATATCCTACGTTTTTTGTGCTAATTGCAACATACAAAATTAGTAAAGCTTATAAATGCAGGATTATATACAATCATCCTGGAATACCATTAAAATTTTTCGATTTTAACGACTTTGGTTGAAGCTTAGCTGAAATTTCTTTTCTATATGAAAAAAATTCACTAAAATCATCTACGCTTGCACAATTTTAACACGACTGATGTATCGTGATCGAGGTACGATTTCATGCAGATTGCGCACGCGTAAGTTTAAAGTAAATCCTATACTCTTACATAATTACTCCAGTCAGTTTTCACTCAACAAAAATAAATTATATTTTCTTGTTAACGATCTCACTCATTCAAATAATTTTAAATTGTATCAATAAATCTGAAAATAAAGTTTATTAACATAGTATTATGTTTTAGGGATTAAACTTCCTATATTTAGGATAGATTGGGAAAGTATCAATAGTATTCATCTTTAAGAATATTCAACTCCTGAAAATTTAATTTGCTAAAAAAATTAAATTTGAAATTAAGAAAATATTTTATCAATGACTTTAGAAATTAGATTCGGATAAAAATAAGAAATTCGTTGAATTGCGCGAATTTATGAGTAATAATATATCAATTTTCTTCAAACTAATTTAGTGTAAAAACAATGTTTTTAAGTTTTTCTAACACCATGAGTATATGAATATAATTATAATTTGCCAATATAATGCCGAAATACAAATTTCATGAATGTAATTTTAAGCGTCTTTAAGATAATATCTAACTATTCACAAAACGGCGATTAATTAGTTAAACAAGCAACCTAAGCGTGATAGAAACCTTACTTTACGCTTTTAACATTACGAATTTTAAGGCCGCGAACAGTTTAATTTAGCTGAAACATATAACAAAACTACATCGTTTGGATAAATTGCGGTTATAATAATGCAAATTTTAGTGGACCCTTAATTTTGAAATGAATTAGTGAAAAGAAAGAAATTAATTTTGATTTGATCCATATTATCAACCAAACATATTAGGAGAACTAAATTCATTTGAGATTTATCGAATACGAGAAGATTAAAATTGTAATCTTTTCATGTTTCACTCGACCGCCAACCGCACAAACTCCCAGGTTGGTTTTCTCACTAAAATACATTGAATCGTTGTAATTTTTATGTTTGATTTTTTTGTTATAAGGCAGATACTTTAGAATTTCACTGACTCTGACTCTTTTTAACAAACCACTCATATAATCGGATAAAACGTCTCTGGTTAGGCTGTTTTATTAGGTTTTCATTTTAAAACAATTTAGATTTTTTTATTTCAATATGTTTCGAATGAGATAAAGATGAGTCGAACCCCATCTTAAGGTGTCAAAAAAATCAAACTATTCGCATAACAAAATTATATTTCCTTTTCAGAAATTTAGAGTTTTGAATCTAAGCTTCTTGAGAGATGAAATAAACCCTAAATGAAAGAGCAATACTATTGACGAAACAATGGCGTTAAGAAATTCATTTGAGTATTATTAACAAGCCCGCTACTCGTAATAAAACTGGTCATGTCACTTCATCCAAATAATGCTTCTTCCATTAGATAAACATTTGGCAACCTCTAGTCTGATGACTCGTTCAGAATTTCTACAGGGCTCGATTCGTATGTCGGAATTGCCGCTGAGGCGGCATAACTCTAGTCATGATTTTTAGTGTAGTTTTCGTCAGTAGGTAGATCAACGCTATCAATTTGTCAACTATTGAAAGTTAATTAATTGACTTTGGTCAGTTTGGCTGGTTTTTTTCAATTTAACTAAAAATAACATTTTTCGTTGTTTCTTTCACAAGCTAGGATGTGATATTTTATATGCGTGAATCGTAATTGACCTTACCAAAGTCTTTACCAAATTAAGCGTAGAGGTTCAAACTTATGTGATATATCCTCTTTACCAGTTTTTATTCACCAAACTCCCAATGGATAATTTCGTTTGATTTATATTTGTTTATCTGTGCTGAAGATATGGAAGATAGTCGAACCAAGTTCTGATGAATCCTTCTATAATCCAGGTGAAAACTTATGTTCTTGTTGTGGTTTAATGATCATTTCAAGGCTCCATAAAGATGTTGATCTCTGATGAAGCTAACTTGATTCCGCCGCTTTTAATGATACTTTTAGAGTTTAAATGAAAAGTTCTGCCAATCCTTTAATCTGAGAAAACTAATAAATTGACGTTATGTTTTGGATGTTTTTCCCTGAAGTAAATGTAAAAAATTTCATAAGGAAAACTAAAGTGCGCTTACCTATAAAATGGTTTTGAAAATCAAACTCTTGTCATTATGTGGAAATAGCCCGGTTACCGTGCTCTCAGTGGAGATGTCATTCAAATCCAAAACATTCAGTAATTTAGAGTTGTCGTCTACAGTGTTTTCAATTGATTTTCAGACCAAGTGATCAGAAAAATCAATATGAACTGCCCATGGGACACACGGACCGTATCCCTAAAAATATTTCACCTTTAATTAGGCTCTTCCTTTATGCGGTTCAGTATAATTTGCAGCTTAACACCATGCTGGTCGATATTTTGGAAAATATCGACCACCAAAAATAATTCCCACAGGACATTTTGTTATAGTTGTCGTAGATTGGTTGACAGGAAGACTTTAAAGTGTGGCATCTGTGAATATAATTGATCGGTGTGTGTTTTCAAAAATGATATAGCCATCCTAATTTCAAATTTTACCTTTTATTTTGAAGAAGGTTATTAACATTAAGCCTGTACCCCTCAGTTCTCATCCTTCTACGAAATATTTTAAGATCTGTGTCCTTATTGGTGTCCCTCTATCATGTTTTTCTCATGTAATGTTTTATAAAAACGCTGCTAATTTTTTAATTTTTTCTTTTGTTCTATTTTAAGATTTTTATTCCAAAAACGGTTATTGAGATCGCGCGTCCTGTTACACTGGTTGTTCCAATAATTGTCGTCACAAAATATCAAACATAAAATCAAGATTTGAGTTAAATAAATTAACACTTACAAGATTTCTCTTAATTACGTAGACAAATAGGTGATTCCTATAAAGCGAAATGGTCACGCCAACATGAGGCGGCCGGTTTTTTCTTCATTCCATAACTCGGATATAAAACTCTTTTAGCTTTAAACTAGAGTTTTTAAATTTATGCAACGAGCGATTTTTGTAATTAAAAGGAAAATGACTATTGCCTTTTTAAAGATGTTGATGTGATAATCTTGTTCAAGAAGAATCGTCTTAGAGTTTATATGTAAAACTGGAATGTTCTTGAATACGTACAAATAAAATTGCCACGTTGGTGTGGATGAGTACTTAAAACATCCATTCTCCAAATACTACTTATAACTCAAGTAAAAATAATTCTTAATTGTTCAAGAGCACTTTAAAAATGGGCTAGAAAAACCTGGTAAAATTATTTAGACAGAACAAAATTAAAAGTAGCGCAGATTTATGAAACAAGCCACTATCATAAGTTTAAGACGAGCCACATCACCCTCTTATGGAATCTAAAAAGAAAGCTGATGTAGATTACTCGAGTCCCGTTATAGTTTATAATAATATTAGATTAAAGGAAGCATTTTATGAGTCATACCCGTAATATTTCAGCACTCAATATTCTTTGAGTTATTATCGAACATATATCTAGCGTTTTTGTCTTTCTAATTTTCTATGCGCAGAATCGACCGTTCAATAGAAGATCTAAACCTAAGATAAATGTGAGTATGAAAGAAATTATAAAAAGGATGAGTATAATTATTTTTTTGACGATCTATAAAATTTAAATTGACGAGAATCCTGAGAAGAATCTGACTCAAACAACTCATGATTTCAACTCTCCGAAAAATTTTCATTTGAAATAGTTTTTGAAATGGAATCGGAAAGTATTTTTGTTAAATATCATTCTATACTAATGGAAACAATATTCTAACATGCGTCGACTGTCCCACAATCTATGTCATAATTCTTAATGTTAATTCAAAAATGCTGTGTTTTAGCATTAATTTGTTTCTCATATCGTTGATTACGAAATAATGCGAAGTTTAAATTCAAACATATGAATATGTTATTAATTTTGTTAAGCTCCTTTCTGAGAACTGAATGATTGAAATATTAAACTAAAAAACGACAATCATGATTTAGGTAGTTTTACATTTACAATATTTTTAACCTAAAGAAAATAATTGACATGTTATTTTCAGGCCATCAAAATTTTTCGTTATTAGTTCATAAAATCGATTTTAATGATGCCAAAACCCGTGTTTAAAAAAATCATCAACTATGAAGCTCGAAAGAGAACCACAGAGTTATAGAAAGAACGTCCGAAAACATTCATAAATTATGAAACAACTCTGAGGCAATTACAGACAGTGTGAGCAGAACCCACGATTGATGAGTATACACTTCTATCTAACGATCTGTATTATTCACTGTGCTAAACATAGCAGAGAAAATTTTAGAATTCGCAAAACAAATTACTGTATCCCCAAAACTTTTTTTAAACATTTAAAAGCATAAATGCCTGAAACAGAGCTTATTAATCAAAATAGAAATTTTACAGACAAGGACCGAAATTTATGCCGACAGTTTACGAGCAGACATTTAAACGATGAATACTTTAAGGAATTAAAAAGCAAAGATAATTAAATTCAAGAATTTTCTGTTATTTTATTAATATTTTTCTCTGATATTTTTATTGAGGTTATTTTATAAAAGTGAAGATTTTAACGGCGATAAATAATTTTAGCATTACATCAGTCTCTATAAATAAGATTTTATACTTTCATAACTGATATTGTATTCATAAAAGTCGAGTTTAAATTCTCTCGATTTAAACATTCATTAGTCGAACTAAAATTTCCTTTTCTGTGATATTCCTAAAAATGTTCTTTGGTGTCGTGACTAAATGTAAGAGAGAACTAAATTTATTGTTATACCTTGGCGCCTTTCCTCAAAGCTTAAAATTTAAGAACTCTTATTGGTGATGTAAACTGTTGTTGGAGCATTATCACGTGATCTCAACATAGTGTGTTATTTAACTTGAAATCCGTGATTTGTTATCAAGTCAGGTTATTTTTACCATTAAACTGTTCAAATGTTTCAAATTAAATTATAATCTATTAGTGTTGAGCTTTTGCAATGTTAAATTCTAAAGTGAAGAAAGTTAAAAATATAAAACATGATGTTAAATATCTGTTGACCTGACATTCGAGAAATTTTTGGACCTTTAACTAGAAAATGTGAATTTGATTTTAAAACATGGAAATTTAGTTATTTTGATATATCCAATGAATAATAAGCATTCTATGTTTTTTCGAACAACATCTAACCTTGAAACACGCCAATATAGTCACGAAGTATCTAAAGAAGATAAACATAAGTATAATCTTTTTTGGTGAATAAATAGAAATTCGCTTTATTCTTTTTCAGATAGAAACAGCCAATTTTTCACATTACGAAGAAGTAGCGATTTCAAGATGGTTTAAACTTTACAACGCTTGCGTAATAGGAAAATGTTTTGTTCCGTGTGAAATTCGTAAATTTTGAGTCTTTCGTAAGTTTATTTTTATCATTAAACAAAATTTCGTAATATTGTGTTGAATTTTATTTTATTTTAAATTTTCCTTTTTGTTCCAACACATGTTATTTTTATTATGTTTTCAGTATTATAACAAACTTTTCAAATATGGATGCCTGTTTCGGGTGGAGATAAGTGTTGAGTGGTTTGTCTGAGATCACAGGCATGCAAAGATAGGCCTTCGGTTCAACTTTACAGTGACTCGTAATTTTCCAACGACTTTTATTAACGTTTTGGGTATTTTATTGTTAAAACGAAGTTAAATAAGATTATGGCACCTCATTTGAATAAGAGATTTGAGAGAAAGAAATCTAATGTCAGCATATATGACAGTAAACTACAGAGTGCAAAATTTAGCAAACATTTCGTGTTCTACTCAAAGCCAATTCACCTTTTTTATGGTTTTTGATAAATATTCATTTTAATATGAGGACAGAAATAATTTTGGTGGATAAATCTTGTAATTTTCTGTTTAATATTGTGATTGAAATAGTCTATTTACATGAATGTACTTTAGAAGCAGTTGCAAAGAAAACTATCCCGTTATAATCAACGGAAATTCAACAAATTTTGATTTATATATTGTACAGAAGTGATGTGAAAGTCTTATTTTCTTAACGACGATAGATGATGAAGGTATTGTGATCAAATATAAAATTTTTTGATTTAAATATAATGTTTACGTTATGCGGGAGCCATGTACCCGACTTTTGAGATGCAACTAACATATGTGAGTTAATCTGAGTAAATCTGGTTCTTAACTTACCGTCAGGTACATATATACACTGAACATAGCAGCAGAACAATGTGTTTTCATCTGATCATGAATGGTTAAATTATAAAAATAAAATCTCTTAAAACTTGATAATGTTGTAGTTCTGATGTTTGTCAAATAAATGTCATGATAATATTTTTATACGCTTAAATATCTAAAGCGCAGAATCTAGCTAGTTCAAATCATTTTCTAATGATTTTCAGGACAATTTTTACATACACGTATGAAACATAATTTTGTTTTGAAGTGATTTTTAAGATCAGTATAAAAAATCAAGATATCAAAAATATATGATTCTTGATTTTACGTGTATAAAAAGATTAAAAACGAATAATTGTGAAAAAAAATTTAACAAATTAAATTTTTTATCAGCGACAGACAATGAGTAAATTGACAGTATTGTGACAAAAATTTAAAAAAATCGGAGCATAATCTTCCGAAAAAGAAATATAACCTGGTGTATAATTTTTTATATTTCATCAAAAACGTAATCACTTTTTAATGATTATATAAAATAATTAGTTAGATAATTTGAAGAAAACATTGAAATTTAGTGTATAACTTATGAACCAGTTAGGAAATCTACGAAAATGATTTTTAATTAGATTAATAAATAGCTAATCAAATAAAAATCGTAGACTGTATGTGTATTAAGTCAAGTCAGATAACATGAAATATAGATGTATATTATTTGAAAGGAAAAAATTCCCGCACCGGGAATCGAACCCGGGCCACCACAGTGAGAGCGTGGTATCCTAGCCACTAGACCATGCAGGAGACAACCAGTCAATTTATAAATTATATTTAAATATATCTATACTAATAGTTAATCATATGTATGGATTCTTTAAGTTTCATTTAACATTATACTTTATTTCAGAATATTTTCACCTCTAAAAGTGCCACCTTAAATACGGTCGAATATCAACACTATGGTTTCAAAGGTAAATTTGAAACTAACTTTATATTCATTCGGAAATTTTGATGTTTTTCTTCCTTCATTTTTGATTTTTAATATCAGTATCGACCATTTACTTTTTCAAATTAATGTGATTTTATGTTTTAGAATGAACGTATTTATTGCCTTTCCCTATACCTACCTTATCTTTAGAAAGAATTGTTTGTGATTCATCTCCCATTCTTTTAATCTCTATGTCATATCACGATTAAACTACAAAGCTTCCACGATAATAACATTGACCGTGTAGTATCAAATCATTAAGCACTCATCAATTTTTGGTTACTCATCACACACATAATTAGCCTCTTTTATTTTCGGATTTGAGGAAAGATAACCAATTATTTCTTCTGCCACCTTTAACCAATCCATGAAAATCAAGACTTTTTTGTTTTAAACCATTCTATTTCCAGCTTTTATGTTTAAAAAATACTCCTTTACACTTTCTCCACATCTGGAAACCTGACTAACACTAAATCTTGTATTGAGTCGAATTTTCAACTTCTTCAAATTTATGCTTTTACATTTTATTTTGTATTTACTTTTAAAACCCTTATGCATCACTTTTTTGTGAAAGTTAAATTTTATATTTTTTCGGGTTGGAAATCATTGTTCGCTACTTGTAGAAAATATTTTAGTTGACATTACTGTTTAATCATCTACGTGCGTATTTAATGAATATTCTAAAAACATCAAATCTTGGGAGGAAAATATACATTTCAGCCTGAAACGTCATCAACTCTATCGTCATTGCATGTATATTTTTGATTAATTTATCAAACAGGGCATGTCATTTAGTTCATTTGATTTTCTAATTAAGATGTGAATGGTTTTTGAGAGCATCCAAAATCATAAAACAGAATAAAGAATAGAGTGCTTTTACCTCACTTAAATTGGATTGTGGATAAGAAATCATTATAATAGTCGATTCTGTTTTTTCTATTCCTTAATTTTGTTGAAACGAATCACGAACATATTCGAATTTATTAAGGGTTGTGGTGTTGCTAAAAACATTATTTTAAAAATGAACATTTGATGATTTTCTTTTCCCTTCTTGGGACGACGAAGTACGTGTCACAACATTTTTAACAGTCAAACATCGATCGCATGACAAGCTCTTTAAATGAATATAAGACTTATTTATTTACAACCATTCAGTTACAGGTATAAAAATTTGGGTTTAATTTATGTTAAAATCTAATCTGTTGTCTTTATAACTGTAAATTTAAACTGATTAATTTTGTGAAAAAATTTGATATCACAGACTTCATTTGATCTTATTTAATATTAAATATGTAATTATAAAAATAAAAGTTTGATTAAATTAAACTCATACGGTTCTATTTTTATACTCAGAAAACGGCGCAGTTAACCATAGTAAGTGCTAATTTAGGTGATGTTTATTTTATAAATTATAAATTTTACGTTCGAATATTTATAAAGTTGAATAACCTAAATCATAATTTTAACCATATTCAAGCTGAATTTTTTTCAATCAATGAACGAGCCCACGTGCATTTTATACAACTAATAAGTTAACTCTAAATAAATTCAACAGATTTTATTCTATGCAGGATATATTTGAACATCATTTATTTTTAAAAAGAAGATATGCTTTAATTAGCCATGTCTATAAATTAAAGACGTTTCTATAGTTGAATTAATGCTGAAAAATTAATTAGTATGAAAGAATTATTTAATTCAAAAGAATAAAGTTTAACTGCGCATAATCTAAACACAATAATTACATACACTTTTGATAACTTCATCAATAACATAATTATGAACTAAGATTAAAAATTAACATTTATAACACATAACCAAGATAAATTTATCCAAAATGAAGTTATAAGTTATTTTTATTTCGTAATTTAGATTTTTTGAAATTTTTCATCCAAACTATCTTCTATTGTTTTTAGCAAAAGAAAAGAGAACATTAGGGTGTAGAATTTTATCAAAAGTTAGTTAACAAAACAAATTCTATCTTTCAAAAGTCGCGTGAGAAAAAATACAAGACACTTTATCAAATATATTCACATAAATTGCTAAGATGTCCTTTGTGAGTTATTAGCCTTCGTTAAACTCCGACAAATTTAAACCAATATTTCAAATTTTAAATATTATAAACATTTAATTTTATAAATCTTCCATATAATATATGGGTTCTTGACTCACTACCAGAGTGTTTCATCAAGAAATTGTTGGGCTGATTTGAAGCATCAAAAATATTTCAATCAAGGTTTGCGGTTTAGAATTTGCACAGAAGTAAGTTCAGACAAATTAATATCCTAAAATATAATTTCCTTGATTTTCAATTTACCATCCATTTAAATATATGAAAATTTTGATGACTTTTTTTTATTACTTTAGTTTTCGGAATGTATTGCTTAAGTGTCCGCCTTTTTGATTTAAATATTTCAAAGGGGTCTGCCAAGTTTATTTCATTCCGAAATGATCTGTATTATTTTGATAAATAAACGCTCAACTTGATTAAATTACTGTCAAAGAAGAATATAGGTTAATGATATTCATTTTACATTAAAGTTCGTATCCACTGATTCATTTTTGTTTGAGAGTTTTTATTGAGTTTTAAAAATTTTAATAATTGAATCATTTCGTTTTATACATGTGGAGTATTTTCATATATTAATTACCGCGCTTGCCCGATAACAATTTTTCAACTTGCGTATGAAATGGTTTATGCAACTGGCCGCACACAAAGAAATTTTTAAAAACTTTATAAAATCAAGATAGTATTCATGTTTGCGTTCAGATTTTTTTATATTAGGAGCAGGATTTAAGGGAAAAAGAATTTTGTCGTTATAATATAACATAAAAGCAATTGAATAAAAGGCCCGTGCAAATGTAAAAACACTCGGATGCATAAAATACATGAAACCGAATTGTCAATATTTTCACAAAAAATCATGTTGAACACAATTTTCATCAAGTTTGTCAGAATGTGGTTTAATTTGTAAAATTTATTTAAAACAATTTATATGTTATATATATGGATCGAGTGGATTTTATAGTTATTATGATTAAGAATCTAACATTTGGTTTAAGTATGAGTTTCAAAAATAAGTTGTTTAGACAAGTCATTGGTTCATAAATACGATTAATCTTCTGGAATTGATAATCCTCTGTAGGACAGTGGGTGCGGTGTTTCCTGAGAATTTGGATAATCAATGATTTCGACAGTTTGGATTTCTTTGACTTCAAAATCGGGTGTTACACTTTTTCTTTTTTGAAAGTCCCTTAATTCTGTAATTACATCCACGCTCATTGATTTACTAAAGATTCTTTTCTTCAGTTTTGAAAAAAACAACTTACAGTTATCTTAGCTTCAGATTCTGGTGCATCTTCACAGATTGATTTTCGCCAATTAGATATGTCATCATCAATAGAGTATAGGGCAATAAATCTATTCATAGATGCGCAAAGTCTTTGAAAACTAAATTATGCGTCAAACTCACGATTCATTTTTGAGGGAGAATAGAATGTCTCGAAGGCCTTCGAGCGATCTTTTAAGATAGCTTAATTTGCTCCATTCAAAGCTATTGTATGCTGCAAAGGCTGCATCTTTATTCTTTCGTAATTCTTCGACAGCCGTCGTGAGATGTTTTTCAGCTTCCTCGTATTGTTTTTTCAACTTTAGGTGTTTCTTATTTTCGGTTTTGTCGAGTGGATCAACTTCATTTTCAACATCTATTCTATGGTAAATGTCAAACTGTTAATAGCAATTTTTTGGTCCAATGAGGCTGAGTACGAAACGTACTGGTTTTCTGCTTTCTTTAAACTTTCCGCCGCCTTTGTAAGGTTTTTTTGTGATTCATTGTAACGAAGAAGCATGCGTCGTACTTTTTTTAAAAGATTATCCTTTTGGTATTCAGTATCGTGAAACTTTTCAAGCGGGGCGATGCACTTATCTTGAATCTTTGTCACATTTTCCATGTGATACATGGAGAATTGCTGAAAAAGCCTCAGAGTATTTTGTATCGACTTTTTTGAGGTGCCGTAGATCGATAGGTCGCAGGCGGAGGCTCTTTTTGTGTCAAGAATCTTTCTGCTCCATTTGTTTGAAAAATTCGAGTAGATAACCGCCAAATTTGTCTCGTGCTTTACTAACTCGTAATACATTTCAATGACATGGGAAATGAAATCATCCGATTTTTCAACCTGTTTCAAGGCTGAGGGATGGATACACTTTTCAGTTAAGAAGAGGTTCTCTGAAGTTGATTTTTCATCAATGTCTATCGTGTAAGTTCTGGAAAGAGGAGCCTTCGACATAAAACTTCAATTTTAATAAATGCACACCTTAAAATTAATGAGTTTTTATTGGTTAAACAAGAACATAAACTTTTCATCAACAATCATTTCCAGTTGAAACGGGAACAAAAATCATAGTTTTTGTGAAAACTTATCAATCATTCGACGCAGCATTTGCATAATATTAAGCATTATATTTAATCGAGTTTGAGAATTTAAAAGTCTACAACAAGTATACCTTTGAAAGAAGTGTGATAAAAGAACTGCTTAAAAAACAAACCGAATTATTTATAAATCGCACATTCGGGTAACCTTGGAAATATCAGCACACTTAATAACCAAGAGGATCAATTTTCCCAGAGACATCGAACATAATGTAAAATAGTATTACGTATTTACATATATAATACTTACCTTAATGCCTTCAATTATATGGCGTTAGTCACAAAAATGATTTTACTCATTTATAAAATGTAACATACAAACATCATTCTTAAACTTTCACTTTTTACTCGATAAACACGTTTGATATAAGCCATAATTTGTCGATTGTGTTAAAAAAGTTTTCTTCACGCCTTCAAGTTATTATGGTTGGGTTACTGTGCGCGAGGCGTGTTTTTTTACTATTTTAAGTCTTTGATATTTTGGCGAGTTTTTACTCCTGCGTCGAACAAAAATAGCGGGTAAATTGAAGGGGATTTGTGAATACAGCAGAAAATATTTCAGATTTTTGGTTTTTTCACTTTTTATTTTTACACTTTCAACACAGTAAGCAAAAGATTACTAGATAGCCGCCGGTGATATTTGGCTAACATCGGAAAAATATGATAATACTCTTGACTTGTAAAAATTTTTTGAATCAATTAAATTCATAAAGTAGCGTTTTTGTATTTAAATTTTAATAAAAAATGTAATTTGAACGGTGATAAATTTTGCCTACCTTTAACTACTCTCATCGTCTCCCTCCCGAGATGAGAATTTTTATATCTTTACAAAGTTAAACATTTCTTTAGAGCTTCAGGAAATAAAAAACGATAAATCTTGAAAATTGGTGATAATTTTTCAAAATTTTGGATGCAGTTTGTTTAGTTTTTAAAATTCCACCTACCTAAAAGCTGTTATCAAGAATCTATTTTTGGACAGATGTTAATTTTTATATTTTTGAGAAGAAATGTAAGGCGTATGACAGGAAACTTTTATGCCAACAGATAATCATCTAGAAGTTATACATATATGAATATGGATATTTTTTGAAAGTATAAACATGAATTTTAACTAATTACGCGAATGAGTAATAACAAATGCGCGCGCAGATATTTTCATCACTTACAGATACTAAATTCCTTTTTTTCATCGATAAATTTAACCGAATGGCATATTATTTGATTCTCAATACCTTTACCTTAGGTTCATTTATTATATGTCTGTTCCTACCAGTCCTTATTACTAATCTTGGATATTATTTAATTTTTCTGAAGTCTCTTTTACGCTGAAAGTATACTATGAAAGATTTAAAACATGAAGATTTGAAATATTTACATTTAGAAAATTTAGGAAGCCGCGCTTACAGGTTTTTTTCTTTTTCTTTTGATTTTTAATTGTTTGACTCTCGGCTTACTTCATATGGGCCCCATTTACCAGCATAGTTTAGTTTTGGTGAGAATGAGATAAGCAAATACTGACTCCCACTTTGAGATCAGTATATCTAAGTGGCATAAACTGTTTTTCATGTCCCATAGACACAGGTTAAAAATATCAAAAATTATTTTTTTATTCCACATTTCCTTTGATATTAAAAGTTAGTTAATGATAAATATGAGAGAAATATCTTTAATTCTTGAACATGTTGTCATCATTCTTAAAGATAACCTTCGATTTGTAAATTTTTTATTTAGTTACGGGAATATTAATTGTCAAATATTTCAAGGAGACAAATTTGTTAAATAATTCAAGTTAACTTGTGAGAATCATTGACGTGTCAATATCTTTCTTAGTAAACGACAGTTTTACGATAAAAAAGGTGTCATTTTGTTTAAATAATTATATTGTAACCGGTAAAAATTTTAAATATTTCATTGAGTGAATAAAGTACTCAACGAATAGGTATAGGAGTGTTGAAGAACCCTTTAATACGTAAGATCTGGCTTAAACGAGAAAGAATTTATCGGTGTGATTTTAAAGGTATTAATGTTAGAATTTTTCTTACTTTACCTCAATAAAGTTAGTATTTCAATGGGCAGTGTCACTTGAATCTTGAAGGTTGTTATAAATTATAAGTACGGCAACAAAAATGAAAATATTTTGAAAATTTCTATTTGATAGGGATGTGTCAAATCCGAAAGAAGAGCCTTCAAAAAAGTTACATTGAACATATTCTCCATATGAATGCTGCTCTTAGACGTTCTGTTTTGGATAGGAATCCAAGTTTATTTGCTCAAGTGTCAGTTAATAGGAGTTCAGAATCACTACAAATATCATTTTGTCCTCTCCCTTTTATGGCTGGTCAAATCAAGAACAAAATTCAAACATGGACCTTTTTCTACACTTTATCGAAAATTTTAACTGTTATGCAATGTTCAAAAACGTAAAAACGCTGAAGGAGTGAATGAAAAGTTATATCGTTTCAAAGTTGAAATTCACATAATCATTGAATCCGGATGTATGGCCAAAAATTTTTACGAAATTAAACAAAACCAACCAACTTGAAGAAACTCATACCTTCTCTTAAAACAGTCATATCTTAAAAATTTCACAACTATAGTCAGCATACCAGATAAAAAGTTTAAGAATAAATTGTGTTTTTAACGATTAAAAATGACACAATTAAATATGTACAAAATATTAAAAATGTCTTTAGTGCATATACCTTATTATATGCTTTGTTATTTTGCGTCTAATACTTTTAATTTCACCGTCGTCTGTCGAGTTAGATTTTTTTAATCTTTCGAAAGAATGCCAAAGTTGTAAATGACTTTCAATAACTTCTTTAACAGATTTGTGGCTGTCGGAATCAATCGATTTAAAGCAAGACAGTAACTTTTTCAAATCATCGACGTTCCTATAGTTACTAAAGTGTTCCAAGCGCTCGAAAAGTAAATCCATCAACAATATTGGATCTATATTACATCATGAAAATTTTCGTAAAATTTATCACTTTTTTGTGAATTAAAAAAACAAGAAACCATATTTAAAAAAATCTGTTTAAAAATAGGGATTGAATGTAAATATCCTGAATCCATTCAAATTCGACTATTCAAACATAAAATATTCAATTATCATGAAGATTCCAGGTCAAAACTTAAAAAGTAAGATATAGTAAACATTAAGGAAAGTTCCTGCCTTTAATTGATAATAAAGATATAATAAGAGAATTTGACTTTGCATGGATGATAAAATGATAATTTTTCAACCCAGGATTATTTACGAGCATATTTTAAAATGTTGTAAGATGAAATGAAAATCCATTTCAGGTTAATATTAACCTCACTTTTTTTTAATTCTGCAATTTCTAGTTTTGAAATAATCAAATAATTGATACGCATGTTCATAATGAAAAATTCACCAAATAAAAAATCAAACGTTTCCCTTTTTTAAAACCAAAACATCGCATTTTAGAGTAATTTATCAATGATACGAAAAAAATGCAAGTCACATCGTTGCAAGGCTGTTATTTAAAGTTGTAAAGAAAGAAGGCATGATGAAATTTAAAAAATGTGAAATCAATTTATTAATTTCAAGAACTAACTAAATGAAAGAATGTCATTGAACGAATAATAAACATAAATTTAAGAATAAAACATATTTTCTCATAAAGATCATAGAATAATTGTGAGCAATTTTCAAGTTTGAATTAATTGTTTGTAAAGGTGTTTCTAATTTTTTAAAATAAATTCGTTTCGAAATGTTTAACTAGCATATTTCGTGGTTGTAACGTGTTATTTGCTAAGATTTTATAAGGGATTTTCTTCAAATAAGTAATTGCGCAGTCGCAATACGTGCATACATTTTATCTTGTATTGAAAGCTTAAATCTTCAAAAAAAGGGGTTTATAATTGTATTTTATATCAGCAGAACTGAATTCAAAAATCGATCATTGATGAGTTGGTTTTTATATTATAAAAATTAGGGTGCTTAAAAATCAATAATCGAGTGTATACTGTCAGGGGGATAAATATATTTGAAATTAGCGGATTCAATTAAATTCTAATACCATGAGAAAGTTTAGGAACATATATAGTCGAAACTGTGGGATGAATTGGATCAATTTTTGACATATCAAACAATGCTTGACAGGTAAAATGGGAGTCTAAATGTATGTATTTGAAGAAAGTCCTTAATGTGATGTATAAAAATAATACTCGTAGAATCCAATAGAATTTGGATATTTTTTGATTAATCTGCAAGCTGTATCAAATAATTTCGAAGTATTCTTTGTGAGTAAAATAACAGTAAAATATATCTCAAAGTATGGCATAAATGGAGGTTCTATTGACATTAAGGACCTGAATTTAGGTTTAATTTTAACTCAAGATGCGACTCAGATTTTTCGAGGAATTCATAATCTTGAGTTTTTATAAATAAAGCGTACTCCACGATACCACAAATAACAGACTCGAGATTGTTTGAACTTTGAACCAGCAATGAATTTATGAACAAGTATATCCTATTGATGGTTTCTTTTCTTTTAATCTTAAAAATTAAATCGTTCCAAAATATAAAACTTTTCAATGTTGATTCTTTGCATAAATCGAAAAAGATTGTCATAAATTTCGGAATTTGACCAGTTTCTTTGGAGATTTTTAGGATAGATAATCCAGTTTCAAAAAGTGCCATTTCATTGAGGTCTATAGAACGAACCAAATTAATGTATCTTTGGCATGATGATGAAAACTTTTTATCCAGTAAAATATTTTTAATATATCTGTTAAATAGCAAAAATTCATTTCTACACATAACAATTTTATTCCATTTCGGCTTTTTGGCTGTTCTTTTCCCAACATTTGATTTCGATCTCGGCATATTTGCGCATGCCAGATACAGCTTTTAATATCTACCGCACACAACTTTCAACCATGCGTGTAAATATTTGTCCTTCACATCAAAAATCATCATGTCAATTGGAAACTATTTCAATATTTACGGTTTTTGAAATTGTTTACATACTTGATTATTATCAGAAAAATGAATATTTTGCTCGTTAGAATGAAAAAATGTTGACTTTTGAAATGGAGTTCGTGGTTTGTGTTATCTTGAAGTTCAAGTACAATTTAATTTACACATTGAAAATTTTCTTCAAAGCTCCTTGAAAAGATAGTGGTTGTATTGTCGAAATTTAATAATTTAAAATTCACAATTCAACAACTTATAGAAGAGTGAAAATTTGAAAATTTCAGATACTGATTTCCTGGACTTTTTTCTTGAGGGTAAATTTTAAGGCGCTGCATTTAACCTTAAAAATTCAAGAGTTATGAAGATTTCGAAAATTTTTGCCTTTAATCAAAAATATTATCTAAAAGGAAATTTTGTTAAAATATGTCTCATTGTCAACTTTTCTATTTTTGGTCTCAATTAGTTAGAACGGAAAGTTTATCAAAATTAAATGTCTGAAATGTTGTGTTCGATAAATTTGATTCGTTTATCGATAGCTCTCGAGTTAGTAATTTTATATTTAAACGTAAACAGAGGCATAAATTGATTCAAATTTAACTGACTAAACCACTTTAGAACAATAATTTTACTGATTGATATCAACTAATTTTATTTCTCACAAATTAATTGGAGATTTCGGATTAGTTTTTAACCAAAATATTGTAATTTAACTGAGCTTGTTAAACATCAAGATTATTGATAACTTTCATTTTTATATTTAAATAGGGTAGTTGATATAATCGCTAAAAATATTAAAACCTGTAAAATCGAGCGCATTCTAAATTATATTTAAACATCCTTAGTAACACAGCCATTACTAATTAATATGAAGTGAATTTACTCTTAATTACGATAAATCGTGATACTTTTTGATTTTTATAATGGCCCTCTTATTTTGAAATATCCTTCTGGTTTTAATAATTAAAATGTTGTTAAATATCGCGACGGTTCGTGTTTAATCGTTATTATATGTTCTTTCTTCACATTAGCTAAGTTTGTTTAAAATATTCTTCTGCTGCTTCATTAGTTGTTCTATTACGTTTGTAATTTGCATGTTATTTTTACAAAAATAGTGAAAATAAAAATTACAAAACGTCTTTGCATGAAATATTTAGTATTTATAGGAGTTAAGCATGATCTAAAGTATTATTTTTAATGGAATTCTGAGTTAATATTCATAACGAGTTCACATTTAGAAGGTAAATACAATTTTTCTCAAACATATAAAAGAACGTAGCTAATTTCTCACAAACCTTTCCTTTAAACATGCAAACTTGATCTATATGAGAAACATAATGTGTTTTCAAGACTTTATTTGTGAATGAGACATAAAAGTAGAAATATGATGAGCTTGAATCATAAATTAATTATTCATATCTCCTAAATCATCAAAAAGCTTAAGAATTAATAGTCATTATGTGCAAAATGTCGATGTGCAAATCGATATTCCTTAAAATGCACTTTTCAGAAGCCATTTAGTGATGAGGTTAACATAGACTTGTTGACAGGTTTTCAAGCTGTTGTCTGCAAACACCCAAGGCTACCAAAATTTATCAGAACATACAAAATTGTAATTTAATTCGACTGCAAAAATCTCTCGTGTAAAAATTAAACATAATGCGTAAACAATAGAGAGATTTATAACCTGGCATTCTAAAATTATGTTTGTTTCAATATTTAAATTTAGCGCTAAAACCTGAAATGGAAATATAATAATGTATGTATTCTCGCCGCAGCCGCATAGTTCTGAAATCAACGTAACTGAATAAATCAATATTCTATGTGCTTCAAGTATCTCTGGTTTGTGACTTCATAGCTGTTTAATGTGATTTATTTTTTTGATAAAATTTTGAAACACACTGGATAAATTTTATTAAAAAAGAAGTTCAAACGATGATTTCAACATATTCAGTTGTTTAATCGCAGAGAGGTGGACCTCAAAGCATACAATTAATGCATCTTCGTGACTGTGTTGAGTAAGATGTTATCTAAAGTGGATTAAAGGAAATATTTGAAAATTTGTTATTTGCTTGCAAATGTTGGAAATACGAGACAAAATTCCCACAAAATTTAGGAGCCGTTTGACAATGGTGCATCTGGAAATGGCTAATAAGTCAAGAGAATATCTTATATTGTAAAAATAACTTTATTTGAAACATAAAAGCAATTTTACGACTGCTTTTTAATGAAAGGAAAAGTCAAAATATCTGTCTTGTAATGTTGCTCTTTCGAGTTGTAAAACCCCATTCAATGACTCAAGACCAAATATAGCCAGCAACAATATATTTGAATGTGTGTTTATTATGGTAAGAAATCGAAATATATGCCGCTTCCTGATAACATTATACATAAATTAATTTTCGGTTCGTCGGAAGACATTGTATTTCAGCCAATTATAATAATTTATCGGGTCAAATCTGCTGCTCTGCTTGATGAGTTTTCCAAGTCTGCTAGCTGTGTACATTTAACTTTTATGAATATGTCATGCAGGTAGAGTAAGCTTTTTTAATAATTCTTATTTTGAAAATCTTTTAAGGACAGAAAGATCTCTGAGACAAGTTTTGATTTAATTGAAATCTAATTCACGACTACAAACATAAATGGAGTCTGCGCATTAGAGTTTGCACAGAATTAGCTATTGTTCTATAGTTATGGCTGAAGATGGATCTGGCCTTTTGGCTTTAATCGAATAGAATTCGCCAAATATAAATAAACCACATTGCGTGGTTCAAAGCGATTAACTTGTGGATATGATTTTATCGTGTTGTAAAATTGGTGATTCTACCATATCTAGAGCACTGAACCATCTTTTATTTAAATTTTGGTGTTAATAACTAGAGTCTTGAAATGAAGACCAGTTACTTATCACCAAGTGTGGATGATGGAACACAGCATTGTTGTTCGGCTACTGCTTCAGCTACTGAAGGAGTTCACCCGTTTTCTTACAAGGCCTCACTTTCTTACGTAGTCTCTCAGCGACGTCATGTGGAATACGAAATTGGTTCATCTAATAGGCATCTTCTTACCTTCTGAACACAGTTATTGCTGATATACATCGCCTTGACAATCACGTCTCGAAGACTCATAATCAAATTTTCCCCTTTCAGAAAGAAATTGTTAAGATGGTATTTTTGAAATTTGTTCCACATACAAAGGTTTTATCCTTGAAAACATCATGAAAGCTGATTAACGCCTTGGAAAAGTTGGTTATTATTGAAAAATCTGGCAATTTATATCCACTAATTTCAGCACTTTTGACCCGATATTCAATCCGTTTAAACGTGAACTCACAGATTTTTAACCGTCCGCGAAAAAGAAGATCTGGTTTAACTTGCAATTTGATAAAAAAACGTTTGGCTAGTTTAAAATGGTTGTTTGAGAATAAATAACTCGGTCTTCGCTCTAATTTTGTGAATGTACTTCTGCCAGTCTTGCATGTATCAATGTGAAACAGCGTTTTCGGCCATGACGACCATGTATCCATAAGGGCTAGATCTGGAACTTGATCTAGGTGTATATTCAAAAAGCGCACCGCTTTTTTGAATGTGCTATGAAGTTCTAAACAACTATAGCCTTTAAATGGCGGAAACTCGACACCATTACATCACTGTAGCCAGATTAGACTACTTTTTGATTTAAAAACTAACAGTAATTATTGTAAAATAATGCGTGGTATAATCATGGGTACAAACTCTGCCAGACTATCATTATTTTGACGACTTATAATTTTGCAGTTTGGTGTGAATTGCTTGTTTATATCCACCAACCTTGAATGATCGCATCATAAACACAAAATATAATGCCAGTTAAATTAAATCAGAACAGTTTGTATTTTAAAATATAAATATCTGGGAAGATCATTGTTAATTTTTCAGACTACGCAAACATGCGCAAAAAATATTTACGGTCTGATAATAAAAAATGCTTTGTTAAAACTTAACATTATGCGTCACCAATGATTTAAATATAATATTAGCCGGACAAATCGTATCCGTAGATATTTTGATAATATGAAATTCGAGACTAAATTTTATTGTTGTATGTATCTATAGTGGTAGTTTAGATCCTTAAAAGCTATAAATACATTTTTAAAAGGTTTTGGATCCATTTAGTTTACTCGAATCCAGAATTTTTTACAAATGTAATTTATAGCTGTAATTATTTATAAATTTTAGTTTAATTTTTCATATCAGATGATCTCGATAAGGAACTATTTCCCATCAAGCCTATGTTAGCCCATGACAAAATTTTAAAATTTAGACCACCCGAATTCTAAATATGCCACTTAAGCTTTTATAAACTTCAAAACAAGTTTTATTTTGATTGACGTTAAAAATATTTTTAAATACGGTTGAATTACAAAAACAGGTGCAGATTCATTTAAAAGTTATGAGAGTATTTTTAACCACAGATTGATTTAAATTTATCCATTGTTTTATTTTCTATGGCCGCTCCACATAATTTTCACAAATTTCAAAGATTTTAGTCGTTTTGCCACAAGTAAATGATTTAAGTTAGCGCGACGCAAATTTTTCTGTCTGAGCAAGCATCTTAAAATGATAAAAATGGCAGAAATCTCAATGCAAAATTAGTTTTCGACTGTATGACGTGGGCGAATGACTAAAAATGGACCTGAGTTTAGGTTTGAAAAAAAGTAATCCAACGTGATACCTGTTCATACACCTGTTTGGTTTAAAAGAGTTACTTATTGCGTGTGGTTTCTATGAATATTCCCCTTAAAAACCTTCAGACTATAAACATAATCCATTTGGTGTTTGTATTATAATTAAAACATTTCAAAATAAAGCTCCCAGAGATAGGAAAAGTGTTCTCCATTTAGTATATAATCCAGTTTAAATTTAGATCCACATTTTTAACTGCTTTCAACAACAGAAATTAGATTTATCGTTCTTTCTGTGATTATAAGTTTAGATTAACTCGATTATGCCGTCAAAACATGAACGTAAAGAACCT
Organism: Neodontobutis hainanensis; assembly: GCA_024349245.1. Lineage (NCBI taxonomy): Eukaryota > Metazoa > Chordata > Actinopteri > Gobiiformes > Odontobutidae > Neodontobutis > Neodontobutis hainanensis. The sequence goes on along the minus strand of JALDNG010000397.1, from coordinate 69,168 downwards.
CCAGAGAGCCGACGTCGCCATACTATGGCCATGATGGACGGCTCAATTATAATCCATGGAGGATCTAAATACCGAACATGCACTTTATTCAATTACTTGCATATATATGATATCGCAACTTGCACTTGGAAAAGGATAGGAATCGATATTCGTTATCTGAAAACGTTCAGGCGCACTAGAATTTTTGCACTTAACCGTACTCTATACATATTTGGTCTTAAAAAATATCCCCGTTACAGTAATATCGAAACGATATTCGCATGTTACTGTTTTAGTACTAGGGAGTGGTCGATTCTTTCACTCCGTACTGTTTTAGAAGAGAACCAGAAAAGCGCGAAAGTGCCGGTATATGTCGATGCTATATTTCATCATGAAAACTCTTTATACGTATTTTCACGCTCAAATCATTTAATTTCTGATTACACTCTTTTCAGATATTCGTTGTCTGAGAAAGTGTGGAGAACTGTGCCTCAAAAGGGATCGATACCATTCATCCAATTTCATAAATGCTTTGGAGTGTTCCAAGAGAAGTAAGACTATATTTTAATTTGAGATATTATGTTTTCAATTCAAATTCAACGATCAAGTATCAATTTGATACTGTATATGTTTTTGACCTGAAAACGAATAATTGGAGCTTTATAAATATTGAACCAGGCCCCTATGGTTATCCACCAAGTAGAAATCACGCTTCTTTTGCATATAATGAGCAATATGGTATTCTGAATGGAGGAGAAAGGGATGGCGGTGGGTTTATATACGCTTTATGGTTGTTTGACTTTTTAAAATGTCAATGGATACCGGCAGAAGAAGTAAATTCTCACGATTAAATTATAGCATATTTGTTCACCTGTATCACGACATACAAGTTGTATTTTTGAAAACTCAACTTTATATATATTTGGAGGGTTCCTTGAGCCAATAGACCCTCTTCAAATAATACCGATGGTTATCCCACCTTGTCCAGAAGAAGATCATGAATTAGAAGGCCGTACTAATGGCTATAATTCAGAAAACGAGGCAGCACACCCAGCATTGCCACTCCCAGAAATAAATAACTCTTGAAAATTATCCCTTAATTTCACGATCATACAATAAAATTTAGTTTGTGATTTATTTCTTATTTCTCTGCATAAATTCGATTTTGAACATTTCTACATTTTCACATTTTTGTGGTTTTGAGCCTATTCTTGTATTAAATGTATTTTATCATGTTGTGCTTAAATTTTGACAACTTACTTTTTGATAAATCGATGGATCAAAGGTCACTTAGAAATTTTATGAATTGCAAATCTCGTTCCTGCAAGTAAACTTTAATCTGATAAAAACTGAATTCAAAATAAAAATAAATATTCACAGATTTATGCATGCCCAAAATCAATGTTTTTCGAAAAGTTGATGAAGATATTTCTTGTCATCTTTTTATAAGTGTAAGTCGTGATTATAATATCAAATACGAAAACCTAAAACGCTCAAATTATTTAATTTTTGTATTTAATGATGAGCAAATGTTAACCTAACATCATTGAACTTCAAAAATATAAACACGTATTCAAATCGACGCAACCATGACCAAATATTTTTATCTTGAACTGGGGGATTGCGTCCAGTATTTATAAGGATCGTGTGTAAAAATGACATTCAAAGAAAGATTGTGTTTGATTTTTAAATTTCTTTCTTTAAATTAATTTCATATTCAACAAAAAACGTTGTTAAAAAGCAAAAGTAGAATAGGATAAAAACAAAACATAAAAGGTAATTAACCGAAAGAAAGTATAAAATATATTTACTGAAGTGCCATTTGATCAACTATATTTTTGTTTTTCCATCCTCTGAGTATAAATATAAATCATTTTTTTATTACGCATGCGAGGCAGCAATTCGGCTTGATATTCTAGAAGAATGGATTTGTCTATTAATTCAACAGAAACCTTCACGAATGCGCAATAAAAATTTTTAAGTGAGATCGATTTTGATTCTATTTCTTCTCCCCTTCACTTCAAATGATATAATAATATTTATGGTTTACTTAAAGTGGTTTATTGCGTTTTTCGGGGTCTTCTATGCTCTTTTTTTTATTAAAATTAATCAATTTATACGCTACTTAATTATACTTTACTCACTCATTAATATTTTCACTTTATAACAAATATATTTATCAAGATATTTTACAGTGAAATCTGCCTTATAATTTTTTATCCTTTTTTGTTTTTAACTTATCCTTTGTATCTTTCAGAATTGTGTTATTTTTTCATGCCGAATTAAAATTCTGACATCACATAGTCTTTTTTTAATAAAATTAGATTGTGACTGCGAAAGTATAAGGCATTAACTCATTTTATAAAAACTGAAAACTTTTAATCAAAGGAAATTTCACTTTTTAACGTTTTAAATAATTTCGAAGATAGGGAAAACTGTTTAAATACATATACCTGATTAAAAACATTCCCTTTGGCAGTAAAGACGAACCTTTTAAGTCGTTAGATAATCTAGATAAATATGATTTAAGATGATAAAAATATTGAAAATAATTTAAACCTTTTTGAAATGCTTTATGCTTTAACTTTTTTTGTTTTGATACTGAAGATGATATGTAATCGCAGCCATTTGTAAGATAAGTGTTAATTTCGTTTCAAATCATCACTTATTTAAATGATTAAAACAATAAAATAGTGGGGATGTAAAATATTAACTTCTAAATATATAAAGGGAATTTTATACTCTTTTTATTCAAGCGTAGTCTGTAAAGTATACGTTGGTTTCAAATATTGAATCGATTTCTTTTTAAGATATAATAAATCTAGAAGTTCAAAATTTAATAAATTCATGAAATTTAAACATTTCTTTCCTGCTTTTAATATGAGCAATAAAACATCTTCAATTACAAATTTATACGAAAAATTCCGAGGTTGCAATTTGATACTTTTGTTTATAGTTGTCTAAAATTTTAACTTTGATCTATCTCCACGATTAAAGCGGAGTAGAAGGTATAATAAGCAGCACTTATTTGAAAAAAATTATTTTGTTTATTAAACATGCTTTCGCCTTTTTAATACAACATTTATGTATAAGTGGGAATCAAAAGATGATAGACTACTGTAAAATTTCTGCAATTAAGATGATATCTTATTTATTGATTTTATTCAAATAACTTTTAATTTTGTTATTTTGCGTTGATTAAACTTTTTTAATTTTCACAATTTGGTTCAAAATTGCATCCGATTCAAAATTTTTGTGAGTATGAATATGATAGTAATACAATTCTATCTGTTATAATAAAATATTAATAATAGTTAATTCCATATTAAATTAAAATGATTTGATTTATTTATTCGACTTGTACATGCTTAAGCGTTGTTTTATTAAATTTGCAACGTTAATAGCCAGTTTAAGAGCGAGCGCTCGTGTATTTAAAACAAAATATTGAATAAAAAATAAAAAGTTTTCGTCTAGAATTAAACAAATAATTTTGATTTATCTCTTTTTGTAAAAGTTGATTTTTTTCAAAAAAATACTTATTGAATTTTCAAGTTAATCTGAGAAACGTCAAATAACAGGCTACAAATACACTATTTTTAAAATTTCTTTCAGTTAATGATATCTTTTTCCACGATTGTAGTTTTTGATAAAACTTTATATTTAAAGTTTGAGCTATTGAGATTATTTTTAAAGTCAACAAAGATAACCAGTTAATTTTATAAATACCATCAAGTAGATGATAAGAAACTTGTTCAAATAAAATAATTTCCAAATCAACGTAAAAAAGAAAAGTATTGATAACGCAGAAAATCTACCGCGCTAGTGAGTGGAACAAATATTTTAAATTTATTGAATTTTGTTGATTTTTGAATTTATAAAATTCCTAGAAATGAGGATATTACCAATAATTGCTCATTTTCTACATTATTGTAGAATTTTGACGGATTTGGCTTGCATGATTTTCAAAGTAACTCACTTAACCTTTTACTACCTCAATATAATGATGTAAATTTTGATGCGGATTTTAAAAGTTTTCTTTTATTCTTATATTAAACCTTCCAATGGCATTATTCGTTATATTGATGTGCCTCTGCTTGGCGATTAATAATATATTCCACATTTTCGGTTAGAACATTTTAAGCAAAGTTTTATCGAAGAATGTTTTAAAATTTATTGATGTTTTCGTCGGAATCAAGATTTGATTGATATCAACCGCCCAAGGGATTTCGCTTCCATCAATAATTTTTAATTTTTAATATTTCAATTTTATCAATAATTTTCGAAAAATTTAATCAAAAACTGTGAAATTTTTCAATTTTCTATTTATTGATTGCTTGAAATAGGAGTAACATCCATATAATTTATTTCTTGGAGATTCAAGTTTCACGGAATTCATTAGAACCACGTCAGAATCTACTGTAATGGCTCTAGGAATCCAATTATATTCAAACATAACGATAATATCATAGAGTACTGACAAATCTAAAATTTGTTTCTTCCAGTCAATAGAGAAAAATACATGTTTTGTATTATTCTGTTCTAGGGTCGTATGTCATAACAACCAGATATTGAGAAAATGGGGAAGGTGTACACTTGAAAGTGCAACCAAAGAACGTGTCCGTATTAAATCTGAGAAGCGATAACGATTCGTTTTTATTCCAAATAAGTATTTGATTAAATGCTCCACCTATATGCACAACAGATTGCTTTCTAAGGAATAGTGATCCATCTATAGAGCTCAAAGTTTCCATAGATGCGGCATGTATTGAATTTAGATTACTTTCTTCTTAATTTTTTTCGCATTTTTGAGTACACAGATTGTTTTTTCGGAATTAGGTAGGTATGTGATTCAAAAGTTTCAACCATACTTTCCAGCAGTTTCTTGTATATCTGATTCGGATATATTTCCAGTTTATATGACATGTCATCAAAATAATTTTGCGCGTAATCCATTTGTGTTATGTCAATTTTATTCAGTTGATTCTTTCAAGTGTGCTTTCTGTTTAAAATAACTTTATAGCACGAAGGAACCGAGCGAGAAACGCAGCCCTCTCTCTCTCTTTGTCCATTTCGCTACGTACATAGTACGTTTTCCGTTTGTCTTCTTATTCTTTCTTCATGAAAAATTCTCTTGTGTAAAGTTCCCCGGCATTTTGAAATTCGAGCATGTTAATTTAATAAACCGGTTTTTACGAGATTCATACATAATATCTTTCCTTTGGAATTTTTATCCGATTAAAAATTATGGTTAAGAAAATTCTCATAGTGTTTTAAGTCCTACTCGTACTCATAGCAGTTTCTGCGTTTTTCTGTGTTTTACACATACTACCACGTAAAACTACTGATACGATGAAGGAATTGGCGTCATTAAGAAAAAGCTAAAAACTGCAAGGTCGTCAAAGGTTTTTCATTCTAATTTCAGTTACTATTTTTAATTTTTCGTTTTAAAGGTTGTCAAATCAATTAAAAAATTTGTAAAAATACGGATATATAACGAATAATCTGGATATTATTAACAAACATGAGCTTTAAAAGCAGAATAAAAATGCCTTTTTTTAAGGTTAGTTCTTAAACTTTCCAAATAAAAGCCAAAAAATTATGCTTGTTATACCGTATGAGCAGTGAAAATGTGTTGATATATTGTATCATAAAACCACTCCGTCCACATAAGCACGCCTAAAATTTTCCATAATAAGTTAAGTTGCATATATGACTTAATTTTTTTAAGTCAACACATTTTACAATCAATTCTAATTTCTGAAGATAAATTCACTTTTCCGTTTTTTGATGTAAATTGGCGGGTCTTGGTGGTTAAATGGCCATAATTGTCAAAATAATTTTTTGAAATTTTGAAATTTTCGATTTAATCAAAGTTCCATCGTTTTATTTAAATATCTTCATAAAACCAGTAATAATGTCGTTAATTTGGAGTTGTAATTAAAATGGCAAAAGACAAGATGTAAAAATAGAAAAGGAAACGTTTAACGGAAGTCGCGTGCTATTTTATATAGAACCTGCTTTTGATTGTACGAAGTTCAAAAATTAAGCAGGGACTGTCTCAATATGAAATATAGGCAAGACCGTTTATTTAAATAAATTAAGTTTTTGTGTGTATATAATAAATAACATAAAAGTTAGATAATTATCTTTTAACCTAATGTATTCAACTTCAGAGGACTCGATGAGTTTTAACTTTTAATGAAAAACTGATATCCAAGACCTTAAAAATTTAATGTCACAGGCAAAAATAAGTTTGAACATTTTTTCTGCAACATATTAAAATATCTCGACCTTCGTTGAAAACTCCTTAAAATTCTGTGTTATACATAGATACGAGGTCTTGGAACTGTCTTAAATAAATGTATTTATCACAGATTATTACTTACGCCCATAAATTAGACAAAACCAAAATAGCAGTTTCTTCAAAAGATATTTAACTCTTTGAATTATTTGAGACATTAAGTATATTCTAAGATAAATATATACTGAAGTTATGTGAATGATGGAAAAGAGTAATTTTTTACATATAGAATTCTAAAATCCACAAATAAAAATCTTTTTCTTGGAAAGAATAAGACAGCCTGAGTCGAGCACGCGAAGTGACTCCTCGACGTTCACCAGTGATGACCTCACAAGAAAGCCAATCGATTTTATAAACCTGCATATGTTTCTATATGCCAACACAAATTATGCCCCTCTTTTATTTCAATTTACACAATTGTTGATAACAGTAACAAGTCAGTGTTTTTGATCATCCGTCGCTGAGTATCTCTATAGAGTATACTCATTCTTTTAACAGTTCTGCAACAAATGGAAATTAGAATAAAACATTTTATTTCTTTATTTTTGCATTCTTACTGTTTTATCAGAAATTTATAATGTTTTTCGTAATCTCTTATTTTTTAGGTTATGACAAAGGCGGTGGAGGTTTTTGAGTGCCTCTAACCGTTAGGCGGCTACCAGAATCAAAAAGGTAAGGAAATGATTAAACACGTGAAGTTAAGGCTTTCATTTTGACAGTACGTTAACTGAAGAAGCTTGAACCAACGTAAAAAAGATTCCGTGTTAAAAAGGCTCTCATGCCAGTTTTCCAGTTTAACGATAAAATACACTAAGATAGGTGTTATAATATGATTTCTAAAACGCCAAAAAACTGAAATTATATTCCATTATTAGCATATATATCAGAAGAAATAAATATTGACTGAAAAACGAGTAAATTTCTATTTAATGAATTAAAAATGGAATTGGCCATTTTTTCTTGACCGCTACTGCGTTTTCACACGTTTATGTCTTCTAAGTAAACTTAAACCTTTAAACAATTTTTAGAAGAGTTTTAATACATGTAATTCTGGACTCTCCTAGATATACAACCATTAAAAGTATCAATTTTAATAAAGGTAGTTGATATACAAGATCAAATGAAAAGAATCTAAGTTAAAAAATATTTGCTTATTCATAGTCCAAAATTATCATAAATTACAGAAAGAATAGATGAAATCAGTAATGCTGCTATCAACTCACTTAAAGATTAGCTGAATTAATCTTTAGTCACTATTGCGCAGGACTTTTAGTTAATGGCACTCGTGCTGAATAAAAATATACAAGAAATATCTTTTCAAACTAAAGAGCTAAATTTTAATAATTATGGCTGTTAAAACTATTGTTGACCTCCTTTTATAAGCAAAGTACTAAAAAAGTTATAAATTTTTATGGGTGGTGTTTTTGAAAATATTTAGATTATGTTTTTTGATAATAACAATTTTATAAAAATCCAGTCGTGTTTAACTCACGACGTCAACTAACCAGATGTTATTATTTCAAATAATATGTTTAAATTGAAAAAATGAACATCCATAAAGATTTTTATTTTCAAAAATCAAGACTTTGAATTTTTCTTTCTCAGATAGAATCGATTTTAAATGTGTTTGGTTTTAATTGACTGAGCTAAGGATACATAATTACTTAACCATTAATGAGTGAGTGTTTATAATTATGATGGATTTCATGTTATACTCCTTGTAAACGTCTAAAGTACAAGGTAATTTAAACTTTCAAATTAATCGAATATAACGCCAAAGAGAAGTATTCCACAAATTAATATTCTAAATAACAATGGCGCAATCGTGCGCTAATAAATATTTGCAACTTTATCAAATATAATATCATCAAAAATTTCAGACCGAGCCTCTTCAATAACAAAGTTTTCAAATAAATGAGTAACTTTGTAAGTGAAACATTTTGACCAACTCATACATGACTAATATTCAGACTAAATAAATCTATGAAGTCTTCACAGTCTTTCCCTTATTTTAACTTCTCATTGTCGTTTCTGATCCATTAATTTATTTTTTCTTGCTTTGGATCTTACGAAGGGGTTAAAAATTTGAGACCATTGCTTAAAACAAACTGTTTTGTATTTGCTCTTTCAATGTGATCAACGTTTAATTTTGTTGTTTGCCTTTAAATAATCTTTGTCTTACATTTTCAGTCCCATCGTATGAATTCCAAAAATCCGCGACAAACCCTTGTAGAGTATGGATCACTCTCGTCTTTGTTATTTCTTGCCTTTATATATGGCCACGTGACAAATATTTTTAATGTCAATGGTTATTTCTTTCCCATCATGTGCTTTATTGAATAATTTGTTTCTCAACTTCGAAGATTAGACCGTGCCTTCCAATAATCACTCCCTTGTGTAAAACAATCTGAGACAAAGTTACCCTACCACGAGGTATAATGATAACCTGAATCGAAATAAACAAGCAAAATACTACTCACTCAGGTAGTGCGGGGTTTATTCGTAAAAAAATGAAGAATAGAGAGAATCATATTTTCCACAATTAAACGATTTAGAATATATGCTAATCTATATTCATATTCAAACATTTTGCAGCGTCATGGTATAATTATATTTACATTAATATTTACAGTTTAGGCAAGTTATTTAACGACGAAAATATTCTCTCTTCAAAACAATAACTGGGAGCAGACTGGAAATGCTAATATTTACAACTATAAATATTCATGAACAAAATATTCCCTTTTTGGTCAATAATAGCTTTAGACGTAAAATATTCTTCGGGCCGAAAGATAAATTGATCAATAGATTCTAAAATTTACCTTTAAAAATTCGACCAAACTTTTGAGGGATACAACGAAGATCAACAAAAACTTATGCTTTAAATAAATTTTATGAGACTATGGATTGGGTTGGCAGAAAAATAGTATAAGAACATCGATGGTCAAATCGTATATTTGTCACGCCAATATACCATCAGGTTTATAAAAAGTTCTGCCAATAAAATTTTTCATTTTCAAAGATTTTACCGCAAACAAAATATGAATAACTTGATATCGTTGAATTTAATCGTTTTAAACAAATAAGTTAAAAGAAACATAAAATGCCTATGTGATTTTTTCACATTTTCATGAACAATACAGATATATAGTATGAGTAACAAAATAAGAAAAGTATAAATTTTCTAAATTTCCGTTTTTATTCTGAGATTTGAGAAAAAATAATTTAAGCTGAACGAATAATATTTTTGAGTAAACCCTCGTTTTAAACATTAACATGCATCAGCAGGATATTTGAGTGCGAAGACATAGCAAAGGAGCGAAAGATGATCATTAAGTGGCACATTCAAGGATTAAAATTAGCTAAACCCAACTTTATTTAGTTGTGTAAATACGAGACTTAAAGTTTGAGCCATTTTTGAAATGAGCAAATAAACTAACATCTTCGGGACATAAAAATCTGTTTTAAAAATCAGATTTAAAATTTTTAAGAAAATTCAGACGATGACACTTTCCTCCATTATATCAATTTAAATTCGGTTTTAGAAAATTGACTACAATTATGAGTGTAGTGAAAATATTTTAAGATCTAGCAGAACATGATCGCATCTGCGGTTTATTTCCAATTACAGCCTTCCATTAAAATAATTTTTCATATGCCACACTAATTTAAAATATCTTTAAGGAGTGAAAGTACATTAGTTCCGTGTTCTTCCCATCCTTACACTGGTTAGAAGTTAGTTGAAAACATAAAAATCACGACATGAGAAATATTTTTTAAATATATCAATGAAATTTTTTCTACTGAATGTCGTCTTCCGTTGCATATTCAAGGCCAAACAAAAACATAATCCTGTACTCAAATTGAACTGATCATTAAAAAAACCATACCTAATGATTTTTTGATTGACCCGGATTCAGAAATACTGAAAGGCAAAAATTGGATGAAGAATACTGACACAAGCAAACATGCAATCAACAAGCATCCACAAAAGTGACTGTAGAAACACACAAAAATCACGTATAAACATATGATTTGGGCAAAGAAAATAAATATATAATGAATCTAAATATTTTTCATGTGAATTACCGAAAATGAATTCGAACCGAAGGTGTTGTACTTCACTTTAACGATCCAAAGACAGGTAAAAGAAAGAAAATAAAAGAACCACGAAACGAAGCTGCAGTAGTTTAAAAGAACCTGAAATTTTATAAAGACAAAGGCCGAGGAAATCAGCGTCTGAGTTTATCAAGGTAGTATACGATGAGGGAGATCGAAAGGCGGAACTCTCGATCTAACACGAACCATAGAGAAGAACTTAGGAAGTATACCCTGTAGCCTGCATACGTAACGACCCTAAAATGAACAAAAATATGCATTACCCCCAATTGCGTACAAATTACAAATCGTTGAACCGAGTGCAGATAGGCAAATCAGAATCGAAATAATAGGATAAGCAGGGCCCATGGTGATTCTTGCAAAGCAATGCTATCGTTTCTGACAATCTGACAGCGTCATATCCTAGAACTGCGCAGTACGACAACACACATAAGATGTATGTCAAGCTAACCAAGAAAACTGCAATGATGCTCGAAGCAATCAAGTTTCTATGTTAGGAGACAGATTCACCTTGACGGGTTCCGAACATCGCCTGCTTTCATTCCCAACGCATTCCTGTTTGAATTAACTTAAATACCATCCTTCAAAACTCCAACAGATGCTTACTACAGCTGCTGAAAGCCGTCCAAAATCAAACTCTTTAAACTCAAGAGGAGCCTTGAAATCCTCAGTGTTGCCTATACATTAAGAATTTGACGACCCTTGGCCATCGAATAAATTCCCAGAAATTATGATAATCATTGATATGAGCTTGAGGAAGGAAAAAACCGTGAGAAGCCGGGTAATTATGGTTCTGTCAAAACAGTTTGTCAGGAAGTAATAACTACATATATCACACCGTTATACGAAGTATAAAAATGGCAACAAGTTTGGTGCACTTGTCTACAAAATCAGGGTCATCAAAGCTCAATGAGTTTACGAAGTATTTTGCAGAAGTGAGTGAGAGGGCGGCAAGTGTGATTGATTTCACCAAGAACACATAGAGTACAACAAAAAGAACACTAAATTTTTTCCCGAGAACCTCCTCGTAGTAAACACACTCTCCCCCGGTTTTGGGGAATCGACATCCCAACTCAGCGTAACACAAGGAACCGACTAGAGACACAAACCCCCCAAACAACCATATAAAAATCACCACCATGATATTGTTTGATGAAAAAATGTTAAAGGTGTCGTTAACCGAGATAAAAACGCCAGTGCCAATCATACTGCAGAACAGAAGGGATGAGCCTCCAAAGAGACCCAGAGGTTTTCGAGAGTCGATGATTTTCACTTCTGGCTCTTCCCCTCCGGTCAACGGTTGGGACAGCTGCTTCACGTCGTTCGATTGTTCCAACATTTTCTAATCCTTGAAAAGTTTTGTTGTCTTAAAATTTGAAATGTATAATCAAAAACAATTAAAACGGTCAAACAGGCTCGTCACATGTACACAGCATACGACGAAAATTTGCCATAAAGTCACATAAAAGTTCTTCAAATCATTAAAGAGTGAAAAGGTAAAAATAAAAAATTCATACAATTTATTTTTTAGATAGAAATTCCACTAAAATAACATATTTATAGTGTCTTTTCACATCAAATGTAGATACTTATCGATGGAAGTGCAAAGTGCAAGTAGATTTTAGAGATACTAAATTTGTTTGAATAAATAAATTTTCACGTGCACAGATACGTTTAAAAAGCCCCCATAACTAAATACGCCTTAAAGGCATTAGAGTAAATGAGTCTTCCAAACCTTTACATTGGTGTGTGAGTTTTATTGCAGACATGTGTACACATGTTTGTTTATGCGTCGAATGATTCGCACTATCCGGTTCAACAACAGAGATTAAAAAATAAAGTGGGCTGTAAATGTAATTATTGTGAAGTTAATCAGCGATAAATATAAATCTTCAAATAAACTTACCTTTGACCAATTAGATAATTATGAATTGTTTACTCGAATATGTTTTGGGATTAAAAAAATGTTCTCAGACGATGATCCATTTTCCTTCTGCGAATTTGAAACAAAATAGAGTTGTTTGAACCCGTGTAAAAGTTACTTAGTTTTACACAGTTATTCGCCAAAACGAAAATATGTTTAAAAGTTAGGAAATGTTGTTTTATTCTGAAATTTCGAGTTCCTGTGGGAAGTCGTAGCTGAGAAACCGACGCAGCATCACGAACAAAATTTTCAATGGCCATAAAATCAAAAGGCGCGAAAACAACTTTTAATATGATGCCATCACGTTCATCGGAAATAACAACGAATAAGCAGTTGCTGCTCGATTTCTTTACAAATTACATCGAATGTGTAACCACGATAATTTTCAGCTAGTTATTTTAAAGTTATAAAAATTAAAAGTATTTTAGAAATTAAAAACTTTTAGATCATAAGACTAATCGAAATTTCTGTTTCATTTGAAATTCAAGTTTAGTCTGTTGTTATAACTAATTATTATAATTATACGCACGATCGTGTGATAAATTTCTAAAATGTTGTTTAAACAAGTAATTTTAAAGTGCAGTATAAAAGTAAAAACCATTGAAGAAAAGACATAAATAAATTTACATGCTTTAAATTCTGTGTTCTTCTAAAACGGTGAATTTTTCATAGGTTTTACGGCTGGCCCTGAAGTTAAGTAAAATTACGCCGTTATGCTTTTATGCAACTATAGTATTTAGTTTATGAATCCTGGAATAAATTTAAAGCACGTAAAATATATTGGTTCAGAGATCATTTTTAAATTTAAAATTTTTTATAACTTTTTAATGTTTAAACGTTTATATTTAAACGCGTTGTCATTTTTGGTTGGAAAAGAGTGGTTCTATTTTGAAGATATGTGGAGATGGCACCATTTTAGACGAGCATGCTCGTTATTCAAACAACCATGACTTAAAAATTGATGCTGTAACTGATAGTTTAAAATAGTAAGTTTTAGGGCAACCTATTTAAATGCAAGGGGAAAATATTAACTTATATAATTAAAATTTATTGCAAATAATTTTGGTTATGAATCAGTTAAATCATGTTAAATAGGTTTTTACAAAATTTAATCGCCTTTTAACCAAGAGTGATTCAGCTTCACATTATGAACTTTGAGCAGTTTTTTGAGCTTACTCTTAAACACTCTTGTTTCTCAATATAATTTTTAACCTCTGTTAAAATATAAGATAAACTTAATAGTCAAGAAAATTAAATATTTTATTGAGTTAAAAACCAGGGCTGGTATTTTTAATGCGATCACCTTGGAATAAAAAATGCCTGGCTCAATGTTAATTTTTTGAGATGGTGGTAAATACTGTTTCATTTTCTATCGATTCGCCAAACGCCGATCCTTATAAATTTATTATTATTAAAATAATATTTTCAGTTTAAAAATTTGTAAGTCAAAAAAAGGTTAGTTTGCTTGAGTGCAAGAACTGCATTAAATTCGTAAATGAAAAGGCTTTGTGTTATATATTATTACCTTGTTAATTTTAAAGAAAAATAATGCATGTGGAACTTTTTAAGGCACATAGAAAGTATGACCGCTGATACGCACCAAAATATAGGTTTAGATGACATTTTAACACTTGGCCGAGAACAACATTAATAAGTAATCCGACCTAAAATTCACAACATTTAAAATTAAAAAAAATCGAATGCGTCCACATGCAAAAATTATTCAAAGTGCGAGCACCATTTAAAGAAAGCAATAGGAAAAGTTCGGTCTTATAACAAAGGTAAAACACAGATCAACGTCGAAAAGGCAAGATATGACGAAATTAACAAACTACTTATATTATGAGCTTATTTAAATTGTACCAGGACAAAATTCTCTTTACTTTTCAAAGGTTACGCAAAAAATTTTGGTGGAACAATAGAATGGATTCTAAAGGGAGTCATAAAACATGAAATTAACTATAATTTGAAAAAGCTTAATTCGACTTACGACCAATCGTTATGATTTCTCTTAAACGAGGTTATTTAACTAAAATATACCAAATGAAAAATTTTAGTTGGAGATAAAACAAAACTCATAATTATACAAAAACAGTTCATACAACTCTTCCGAGAGTCAACATTAGACTATTTATTGTCAGTATCTATACGGCCTTTCTATAAAAGCTAAACAAAATTTTCACTGAAACAAATCAGTTAAAAAAGGCATTTTTAAAAATTTGAATCACAAAATTTCTGCATGTCATTATTTCGAAAAAACTGATGTGATGAAAGATATTTTTAGTCATTCAGAATGAATCAAACAATGATAGGTATCCTTCAAAAGCATTTACTTAACATGTACGCCATTTAGAAAACTCAACCATGAAGTGTTCTAGTTCAGATAGGTCCCATTATCCAGAGTGTTTTGGTGTCACGTATTGTGAGAATCCCACTCATTAAAATCCTTACTCTATCATTCGTCAGTAGAAACTACCGAAATTACGCATATTTTATAGTTTTGCAATCCTTACCATCAGTCACGGAAAAGGTTGAATGTTACTTTATTCTCCCTTTTTCGGACGATCTCTTCATAGGTTAAATGAAAGGATTACAAATCTAAAAAAACTGAAAAATCAATAATAAATTCAAAAATACAATTTATTCGTATATAAATATGATTTCCTTGATCGCAATGAGCAAATCACCCTAAAGATCAGTCAAATGCTTACGGCGATACAAAAATTCCCCCATAAAATCGTCGCATTGATTTTCCAAAACTTTCCCATCATCACCATATGAAATTGTTCTGTTTCTGGGCGAAATATTCATTTTTAATGCATTCTACACCCCCTATATTGTGATGGTATGATACCACTTCGTGAATAGTAAAAGTTTAACGAACTATTTACAGTTTGTGGCTCATATGATTGATTTAGGCTCGCGTTACTCCTAAAGCAGTTTTTTATAATTATGGATACAAGAAGAACACGATTTGAGATAATATGCATAAAAGTCTCCCCTTTTCTATCTGGAACCTCAACTTGAAAAGCTTTTCTTTCTGTGGTCCTTCCATCTAAAAATTCAAACTACCAAAACAGGATGGTCAATTTTGTATTTATTTTTGCACATTTTTTAACTCTTCGATTTCGACGGTTATACCAAAACCCCCTAGTTGACAGCCAACAAGATCTGGGGTGGCCCCAACTATCCTTCTCAAATACTTCAGTTTTTTTCAATTTTTGATCGACCTCAAGCGACAATTATGCAGAGTTGATCATGTTCAACTCCTGCGAGTCAAAAATAGGATAGCTTTAGTGATTCATTTTTTGGTATGCATGATTTCTCAAAAAAGGAATCACTAAACATGTACCATTCCTTACGACATTTTTTGTACAGAGCCATCCACGACTTTTTCCTGTTATTCTTGAATTATTACAATTAGAGCAGGAACGAGGTAGAATGATAATTTATTTTAAAAAATACAAAATAGTTGATTCTTCAGACTAAAAGACATTGAAAATTTTTGACGAGGAGGCAACATTGTTTTAAATGCGCGTGTTTAGAAAAATGACATGGTGAATAATGTACCAGAAATCCACTGAAAATATTACATTAAGGCTTAAAAACGAATTTTTTTATGAATAATCATTTAAGTTCAAAAAATATGCTATTTTTAATTATATTTACCGGAAGACTGCGGACTTTGACGACATAAATAATGAAAAAGGTTACTTAAATATATGCATTAATATTTGGTAAACATCTTCATTTTGTTGATTTACATCCATCGAAAAGCGTTGGTGTTTCCCATTTCCTTTAATAAGTGAAACTCGTGCATTCATAAGCAGTTTATTTGATATTCTTCAAGTTAGACGTGCCTTAAATATCATGGAAAAGCCACTTTAATGTGAATAGAGGACCGGTGAAACAGATTACGCATAGTGAAAAATAAATGCTTCTATCAACCAAAAACTCTTAACTATTGGTAGGAAGAGGCTCAAATTATGTCATTTGACGAAGAATTAAATATAATTATAGATTATAGTTCAAAATACTATTTTTGATTCTAAAAGATCTTGTTGGATTGTTTTATACATACACAACATGATCGCAAAATAATTACTTCAGAAAAATGAAATACAACTAGGCGGAAATAGTTCCATTTAGGACATACTCATTTAGTATAAAGAGATTGAGCATGTGTTAAATTCATGTAATTTGGTCTACCACACATTTTATTCGCTAAGATTATAAATTTTGAACAGTGAAAAACAACCTTTACTTTGAACCAAACAATTAATTTGGAATGTCTCATAATAAGTTAAATTTAGAAGGTCTCCTTTGAAGATTCGTTAGTTGTGCTTCTTATCATTTATATAGCCAAATAAGAGTTAAATTTAACGAATGACGGATTTATTTTAGCGTTTTATGAGTGAAAATGTCTTAGTTTCTGGTTTCATTTTCGTCGCTCACGAGAACGATGTTAGAGTGCAAAATTCAAATGCATTATTTTATTACTCCAATCGACACTTGTAATAAGACGAATTGATATCGGCGATGAGGTAAATCAAAATCAACAAATATTTTATTATTCTATCTGCATATTGTAAAATTAATGACCATTTAAAAGTTAAAATTCCCGTGAATGTTACGTTTTTTGAGTTATCCCTTCTTATGTCGTGTAAACATAAAGATTATTTCTAAGATGAATAATGGTGTTTAATTCTTTCGTAGTTATTGGGTGTGTATGTAGACTAGTGATGGTGAACCCCTTTTGATACCGATAAACACTCGGGAAAATACTTTTTCGGCGTCATAATTAAAAATATAATCAGTTTAAAATAAGTACAAAAATTTTTATAACGAAAAAAGAACAAATTGAAATAAAATTTTATTTTCAATTGTTCGAGATTTGAATTATATTCAAACAGAAAACTAATATTGTTGCAAGGTTCAATTTTTGAGACGTGCGCAGTACATAATTGATCGCTTGAAACTTATGATACTTTTTTGACCATCAAATAACTCAGGCTTATTTAAGGATCCAATTTTAGTTATTTTTCGTCATACTCGATAAACGGGTTTGCCGCCTATTTCCATTTCACTTTGGCTGAGACTTTAAAAGTATTCAAGCGACGATTGTGGGAAAAGATTTTATGGATTTTGAAGGATTCGAATGTACCTTCGGACATGGTCGGAATTTGATTTTCTGAATTTTTAAATCTAGTTGTCTCAGTTTTTCCTCGAAAACTTTTCTATTTTCTGTTTATTTTGTCGATGTTTCCAACTTTACAAGAATTAAAATTTGCTTCACTCGGTTCGTCATAAATATCACTCAATAATAAAACTCTTAAATCAAATACATCAGTTTGAAACGAAAAATAAATTTCATCTAATAATGAATGAGATAACAATGACTTAAAGGAAGAAAATTAATTCGTGACTTTTACTTTTCGGTGTGGGTTACACAGCAGAACTTTAATTTCCGAATTACATGGATAAAATAAAAACAAGAAAATTGGATCGAAGAGCATACTCTTATATAAATTAAAAAGTTGACGCTTTTTTATTTTGAGTTTCATTGGGAATAAAGGAAGAGCTTTTCAAAACAGAACTTCCAAAATAGAAAGTCAAGCGAAAAATTTTGTTTCTTCAATCTTTCGTGAGAACATGGATAACTAAACATTTTTAAGGTCATGTATCAAATATTGTATTCGCGCAGACGCTGATAAAACATGGAATTTTATAATTTCAATTATAAAAGTAAAAATGCCATTCTCGTCGTTACTTTTACCCGTTACTATTGGTCACTCTGACTGATAGAATAATATTTTGTCGATTGATATAAAGGTTTTTCTTCATATGATTTCAAAGAAATATGAATTTAAATAATGAGAAAAATTAAAATTGGTGGGAATTTTTCCCCATTCTGCAAAACTTTTATCTTCTGAAAATTTTTGGGGAATAAAATTCATCCCACTGTGTTTGTATTTATACTTATACTGTTCCTCTTTTCAATTTCTTCAGAAGTAATTTTTAACGTGACCATTCATTCTCAACTCTTAGTGTGTAGTTAAGAGTTAAGGGATCAACAGCATTTTCTTCATCAATTAAAACCTCTTATTTGAAACCGAACTCCGAAAGTTTTTAAACAACCTCGCAAGATATTCTCCGTACATGATTTTGGCACCGGGTTCAACATCGCAAAACACCAACAAGAGCGTTTATTTGTTGCTTTTCTAAACATAAAAAAGTTGAAAATTATTTGTATGTCTTCAAATATACCAAAAATTCAATGCGCATTTATCCTTTCATCGTGATTATTTATTCGTGCCATTCTATCTGCTGCTGTCTAAGAATCAAAATCCCCGTTCGAAAGTATATCACGGGAAGGTCTTCTTTTCTTTCGAAATAACCTTTCATGAACGTAGACAAAACGAATCCTTCCCACCAATCTTTCCCCACATTACCCTAAAGTTTAATCACAGTATGAGTAGAATTTAACCAAAAAACCTATGGCATTCAGTTAAAAACCTCCAATATTCCGTTTTGTTTCTTGATGATTTTTTTCTCAACCTGATGAAATATCATTTTTAAAAATGTCTCATAAGATTCTTTCAGTGAAATTCACTTAATTTTTTCTGTCGCAAAAAATGTTACTTTTAACAATGATGTCTCCTTTTTCACCATTACATAAGAAAAATAAACTTTCATCACTGTATCTTTTTTCGAAAATTGTCACCCGTTTTGGCATTAAATTATTACATATTTTTGAGTCGTTGGACGGGGTCATAATTTGATCCACAAAAATCCAACATTGATTTTGTATTAGTCAAAGTAATTATAAATTGTTTGATATTAATGATATTCTTATTATTTTTTGAATGTTAATTTTATTTTTAAAATTGATTTTTAACTAGGAGACGTGAACAATAGTAGTAACTTTTTACAATCGACATTGGTGAATATTAGTCTTAAAAATCTATAATTACAGTAACTGAGGTTTATTCATAAAATTTATGTTTTTGTCGTTTTTGGTCGACCCTTTTCGTGATGGAGCATTGAAAAATTCATTTGCGACTGTAGGTCATAAAAGATAAATTGAATTATTGGAACATTTCCTTTTTATGGCATTAAAATAGAATTAAATTTCAAAATAACGTCCATTTGTCAACTATACACAGATGCATTTATCAAAGCTGATATAATGATTTACTTAGCTTTTGCTTGGTAATTCTTCTTTTTGAACTAAGTCAATCAAGTATCCTATGGTTTGATACTGAGCAGATTCTTCGACACATTTCTGGATCTCTTTGGATGAAATTGAAAATTTTATCCCATGATCAAGATATAAATGGTATGATCCCTCTTTTCGTCAAGAAACGTTGTGTTGTTTTTCTGCTCTATTAAAATTTTACTAAATATTTTTATAGAAATAAAACAAAGGTAGCGAAGAAGCGTGAAGGATGTAATGAACGCCTTTTTAAATCATATTCCCGAAAATTTCAATTTTTAGATTGATGCTTCAATCGTCTTCTTGGTTTTTTGTCCAACTCACTTATCCTTTTTCGCAGATATATTTTATCGATGAAGACGTTTCACCTTAATAATTGTAACAATAATATTTTCCAGTTTATGAAGCTAAATTATTTTTAGAGTAATTGAAAGAGTATAGAGGTCGAAAGTGGATCAGAAAACAACATCTAACTATTTTAACAAAAACTCATATGCGCGTGTGCTATATAATGGGACAACTGTGAATTTATACACTTTTTAATATTGGGAACTCCCAACTGTCAATAAATTTTATAGATTAGCTCATTTTTGCACTTTTTCGAAATTTATTATTTTTTAGTTTATATTTCAATCTAAAACGTTTTTAAAGACAACCCAGATTGCCCGATACTGCGGTGGACTTCGTACAAAATAAGATATGAGTTTAAATGATTCTTCATGATATAGATTGACTTCATTTCGCGAACGCGTGCGCAAATGGTCATGTCGCTAAATGAGGCTTTAATCCGCTTATCTCGACCCCAGTAAATGTACACAAAGGAAAACAAATTTATTGTGTAGAATCTTGATTTTTATATGTTTTATTTTGTATTTAAACATTGAATAATTTTATTTTCAAGATCTTTCTTTTATTTGTTGTCCCTCTGACTGTGGATGGGTATAATCTTTCTCTTGATGTAACTTAGGGCGATATCCTTTTGCTCAATCTCACTTTTTAGCCTACTTCAGTTTTCCACTCTTTCTAACTCATCTTTCTCAAATGGAGTTTGAATTCGAACAATTTTGTTTTCAATAATTTGCACTATAGTTATTTTTAGTATGAATGTATTTTCTTTAGTTTTGAAACCATATATCCCAAAACGAATAAATTGAGGAAACATTGATATGTGGGGAAGGTACAGACGGTCATTTGTGAACCTTATGTATCGCTTAGACTTTATCCTGGACCATTGTGGGTATATGTAATGTTTAAATAATTTTTCAACTGTTCGACATCTTGACATGATAAACTCGTAGTATACTGAGATAAAAGTGGTGAAAAATAAAACTAAATTAAGTTTTTCTATCACACAAAGTCATGATATGGTTATTACTTAAAAACGATTTTTTTTAATGTTCCAAATTTATGAAACACAGAAAAATGGAAAAATTAAATCCACATCATTTTCCAGCTTAACGCGCAAGCTCGAGATTTATATGCAAAACTTTTTGATACTATATACTGTGGAAAGTTTCGATTTGACAAATTTTTTTCAAAAAAATTAAACTTCTTGTGTTATTGTCACGTTTCGAATACGATGACTCTTTTAATCAATATTAAAGATGGAAAAATTATCGTACTAATGTAGAGGAGTCGTTTTTCTTTAAATAGTTTTTCGTGCTAATTTTATTTTTTAATCATATTTACCATATATATAAAAAATTGGACGATCTCTATTTTTGAAAAAACCATATGTATCAGACAACCACTAAAACACTGAGAATAATAACCAGGGCAGGTAATAAACTACTATATTCAATCATATAAATTAAAACCCAAATTTTCTCAATTTGCGATAAAATCGAGAATACGTCGATCATTTTTAGCAATGTATAAACAAATAAAACAGAAGTGTACCTTTATAATTATTGCGTGAATGATGCATCCTATACAATAACAAATTTGCAGTTTTTATATTGATCTAAAAGGAAAATTATCCCGTTCATACACTTGTAAAAAAGCTATTTAAAGAATGCATTTTCGTTTGTATGATTTAAAATTAATAGGTAAAAGCCATATTTAAGCCAGTTCAGATAAACATAAAATGATATAATCCTCTTTAATTTGTAGTATTTAAATTAAAATGGTTTATAATTTAAAATATTTAATTTTTAGCAGTGTTCCCTATAAACTAAAACCTAATACATAAACGACAAAACCCGAGTGAATAATGCGATTATTTAATGTCTGCTTTTAAAATAATCATAAATACATAAAAGATGACTGAAGTTACCACACCTAATTTTCATAATAAAAAAACGAATTTAAAAAAATTCGTAAATTTAATTTTCACATGAAATGGCGATCTTATTCCTGTACAATATAATGAAAAACTGAATGAATAGTCAGCAGTAGAATGAAGCGAAAATATGCATTTATTTTGGTATCGAGTAACATCATCTACTAACTCGACAAAATTGATTTTTTCTTTGATGAACTCTCCAGATTGTTGATAAAAAATTTGTTCTATTGACGATATTCCAATCACGGTTACAGGAAAACATAGTTAACTAATCTTTCTCGTACTGTTTATTACGTACGATAAATAATCCTGTTTTAGATAACTATTGACCAAGTAAAACCACATAAACGTTGTCGATAATTTAAAAGTATTACTTTTAGCGCAAATGGAAATTTCGTTCATTAAAACTTTTCAGGTCAATAGTTTAAAATCAAAAACCAAGAATGAATTTGATCAATCTAAACGTTACACTGATTTTAAGGTTAGAATGGACACCCCGTAAATTATTTAAACTACTGAGATGATTTTTTTCAACTCTCACCAACGGAAACGGCAATCTACTTGTCAAAAATTAAATGACTATTTTGTTGCTCAAAGAAAGATGTTATGACAGTTTTTTTTGTTTCAAAGAAATATTAAACTCATCTGTAACTAACAAAAATGCGCATGCCATTTTAGATTATGGTAGATTGATAAACTGCAATTCAATGTAACCTTCAATTCATTACTACTCTTAAGAATTATAAAAAGGTTCAATGAATAGTTGATGGTGCATCTTAGTCTTATTGATATAACATCATAAACGTCTGAATATGCACAGCTTATTTATAAACCTGTTTGGAACATCGTTTTCCAATCTTACAACAACGCCCAACGTTTACAATGTGAAAACTGAAACTGTATCAATGACTAAGATATGTGAAGAAAGCTAAGCTAATATTTTAACAGGTTTATGTCTGTTTGTTTTTTCAAATATCGATCAAAATTCCAGAGCATTGCTAATGTCTTTTAAATTAAAAATATAAGAGAAAATTCAATAAAATAAAATGTTTTATTCGAATACAGGAATCGATAAACCGTTGATCGAACACGCGCGTGCGGAAGTAGTTATGACAAATTGTTGATAGAAATGAGTTTAACCAGAGAATTTTTGACTGAAAGTAAGCGTTAAGAAAGGGAACCGATGGTAGTGAACCATTTTGTTGTTCTTCATCATTAATTTCATTTTGGTAGACATCTAGATGTCTTCAAAATAATCTATACTGTACAAAAATTGGTTTCTTATTATTCTCTAAAATTATAAAATCGATAAACACAAGAGTGAGGAACGTCAGAATTTTATGAAAAAATGCAATAATCTAATTATTTTACATATTAAAACGAGCTGAAAAAATTTATCTTTAAACAACGAACTTACTGATGCATATACATTCATAACTAAATAATATCAATATAACGAAAAACAATGAAGTAAATTGATGAACTAAAAGTGATGAACGACCAATCAAAAGATCCAAACCTATATTGATTCATCAAAATAAAATATAAAAGATAGTTATGGAAATTAGTTACTATTTTTTGCAGGAGATATTTTTATTTTATCATTACTAAGAGGCGCGATAAACGGAGCGTGGTAATATTCATTGAGTTTGCGCATTATTAAAAGTATGACATCATTTTCTCTGGACGAAAGTAACTATTGGCTTCAGTTTATCAATAAAATATATCAATTAAAAGCAAACTATTGAGGAGAGGCATAAAATTTAAGTACAAACAAACATCAGCCTTAACTTAATAAACCAAATAAATACGATTCTGCGCGTTGTATTAATATAATTGGTGATGGGATGCGACGGCGGAACTATTCCTAAACGATGCGAACTCGTTCCTGAAAAGAAGAAAAAAGAAAAGAAGGACAAGAATATGAATAGAATCGCAAGGTGGACAACCTGCGCTCTTAGTAACCGAAAACTAATGCAACCGATAGTTTCGTGCCATAAAGGTCGCATTTTTAACAAAGATGCAGTTATCGAGCATATTTTAAGTAAGAAAAAAGATAAGAACTTTTTGTACATTAAAAAAATAAAAGACGTCAAGGAATTGTCTTTGAAGCCTAATCCTTATTATAAAGAATCCTATTTAACAAGCGTAGAACTTCAAACCGTCGCCCAGTTCGTCTGTCCTATTTCAAATCTCGCCATGAATGGGAAATATGAATTTGTATTTTTTTGGACTTGTGGCTGCGTTATATCACGTCGCGCCCTGAACGAAATAAAAACTTCTACCTGCGTTGTGTGTAACACCCCGTACAAACCTGATGATGTTGTATGTCTCAACCCGCCTGAGCCTGAAGCTGAAGAAGTTTCTGAGCTAGCTAAGGAATATAAAAAAGTTGAGAAAACTAAAAATAAGAACGAAAAATCACAAAAAACTATTAGAAAGAAAATTATCACTGAAAAATCAGTACCCGAAACTCTTGATACAAAAAGCCTATCTCTAAAAAAATCTGATGTGAACGATAGCGATGTCTACAAATCACTGTTTACGTCTAGCGACAACTACAAAAATAAACCGAGCGATAAAAAAGCGTACTGGGTGTCGACATTTTCGTACAGTGTTTAGTTTAGATTATTGTTTAATGTCTAAACGTTTGTTTTCTGCTAGCACGTCTGATTTCAGGTAAGGTTCGTCTTCACGTCAGCGACCATTTTGGCTATATTCGTCGGAATTTTGATCAAAATTGGCAAAAAATTTGCTATTGTATTTTATCCATGTTTTCATTTCTTTTATCGTTGACTGTTGGGTAGTTGTGGGGATAAAATTTTAGATACTCATTCACTCTTATACGTACAGATTATGATTACCATCCACAGATGATTAGGTTTTTTTGTAATATAAAAAGCAATCTTGCCACAGATAAGAAAGCCGCTTGTTGGATGATGTTTTTCTCCAGTTTTGCGATCATTTTTTGTTGATTAGTTTTATTAATATATATTAGCACTTTTGGCAGCACAAGAAATCAAAAAAGATCGCATGCTAAATTCTATTGATTCAAATCTCAATTATCTTCGGTTCATGCTGCAAACGCTTTCTCTTCTCTTTTATTCTTATGTGTTCATCTTCCCCGTACGCCATTTTTACGCACACATGATAAAATTTACTTTTAATCTTACAAATGATCCAGTTTTTATTTACTGTCTTTATCCTGTGTAAAATGCAAGAATTCAACTGGTTTTCTTAAAACTGAATATTTTATCCAAGTTTATTTGTAAACTTTAGCCACTTAAAAAAGTTTTCTCGGCGTTTCGCCTTAACGTTTTCTAGTTTATGATAATAACAAAATTAGTTTTGGTCGAGCATTCATGGGGACGTTTTGTTAAACCTTTACGGATCTTTCGTCTTTGTTAAATGTCTTTAAAACATAAATTTAAAAACAATCGAGCCAGCAAAATTTTTGTTTTCGACTTATTAAAAATTCATGTTTGAAGTGTCTCGAGGGAATGAAATATCGGAGTTGATTTTTGAAGCATTAATTTCGAAAGTGAACGTTAAAAGGTTAATTTTATCCCGACGAGTTAATGAATGGGTTTTAAACTGCATTTTTAAAACCATGGTAGTTATTATTTAGTTGGGGTTTGATTGCTAAGTATGTCGATCTTCGTGCAGACTCATTTTTGCCAATTTTATCTCAGATGATTTTTTATCGACCTGTTTTCATTATTTAAAGGTCTGATAATAATTCTATTTCTTCTCGACATATTAATGTTATGTAATGGTAAGTACTTTGACTGGTTATTATGGGAATAAATTACGCTAAAGTACATTTATTTAGACTTTAGTTTATCGTATTGTTAGTTGTAGTTGATGCTTTCTCTCAGACTTTTCATCCATGCAGAATCTAGCTCGCGATTTGATAACATTCGCCGAATTATTTCACTGAAAAATTACACTACAGATTTCATCACTTAAATGTGACAAATATAAAATAGGAAAGCTTGAAAAATCGACGGACCATAATTTTTCAATGTACATAAGATTAAACCAATCGTAACAAATTTACGATAGTTATGGGAACGCTTATTCAATCCAACTATTTTTTAATTTCTAACCAATAGGATTAAGTTGGTGAAACTTTGATAATTTCATCAACTCAACATCTTTTGCGAAATTAAGGAATATGTTTATGATTGATTTTTTTCAGAATACTTCTGTTTATTATGAGTGATGGTGAGCTGATAGCACATTAATTTTAATGTATTTTGGCCAATGATTCTTTTGAGGCTTCAAACTGTATTTATTTCATTTAATTTTATATTTGCCAATTAAATGAGGAAATTTCGCCCTTGCTTTCAACTTGATGAAATAAGATTGAAGCATATTTTAACAAAAAAATGACAGAATTAAAACCTAAAATATAACCACTCCGCATTCTCTTCATTATTGTGATACATAACTGGTAATTTGGGTTGAGAATATAATTTTTTTATTATGATATAGGACTACTTTTTTTAAGTAAGGTAGCATAATAATGAGTGTATCTCAACTATCTAAAAGCATTTTATTTAATAATCCTCCCTTTTCTCAGTATGGAGCATTGAATATTCTCCTTTATTATTTATACGATTGAAAAACAAAATCTGGCAAAAATTAATTCTTCAGACCGAAATATAAAAAATATCTGCATCGATGTGAGAAATGCATAGGATCATTCAAATACAAAAATACTTATAAATTAATCGCAAGCGCGTTAAGCCCGTATGTATTAACAGCTATTTAAACCAAGAGAACGTTCTGCTTAACTTTGAAACGAAAATATTGGTTTATTTCGCCTACAACAGTATTTTCTCGTACCTTTTGACGACTTTATTTTATTTGCGATTTAAAAAAAAAATGAAAACCGCCGCCATGTTTTATGACCGACCTACTTTTTAAGAATCTATTTCAATATTTTTGAAATAATTTTATGGATTAATTAGAAAAAAGCTGGACGTATATCCTATTTATCACTATTTGGCAGCATTTGGATTTTTTCTACTTGCTACCATTCATTTATACGTCTCTTACTTCTTTACGAGAAAACTATCACAGTCTTTGAAAGGGAAAAAACCACTCACTGCCTTTCTGAAGACGTTTCGTTTATTTTTGGCACTGGTCGCCACATTGATGTTCATTGCTCAATCGTCAAGTAAACTGTTGCTTTTAAATAGTAATGATAATCCAGAAAAGTGGAATGTCTAAAGATACGAAAATGGGAAAACATGTAATTCTGTTCTAGTTAACAGGCGATGGCAAAGTTTTTTTCTTACGCTGAGTGGGCGCATGCTCTTTGCGTTCTTCTCGGGCTTGGAATAATATCGTTCGAATTTCCAAGTCTTTAACACAAGTAATTTATCCACCTTATTCCATATTTTAAATAAATCGACAACATTTTATGATTATCGTGTTACATCATGAATTTAAGCATAATGGCACCTCCGGGTAAATAAATTTCACAAACAGTTTGAAATCATACATCTTGCAATCCGGTTCAAAGAATCATGATTGATTGATTAATTTTTCAATCAAATACCCGATAACATATTTCAACACGAGATTTATTAATGTAAGTTTGAACCCGTGCTAAATCAAAATTCATTTTTAAAAAGTAAAAAGGTTGACTTCCTGGATGCATGATCAATTATTAGCAATTATCATCAATTTTTTTATAAAATTGTGCTGAATGAACTATATAATTCTATTTAAAATAACACTCAACCCTGCAAATTCTCTTTATTTTATACTTGTATTTATATAAAAAACAGTTTTTGTTATTTCAGAAAACTTATATATTCATTGTATTTAATATTCAATTTATAATTTAAAAACGATTTGGAAACAACACGGTCATGTGAAGAAATTATTTGTTGCTACGCCTGCCTTATGAGATCACCTGATCCCTATAAACTCTTATTTCACTAAGGATTCTCAAATGTACGCAATACTTTCTGACCACACTTTAATAACTAAGAAATATACTTTTATACATTGAGTATATGCGTGTATATTACTTAAAGTACAATGTTATTTTTAACTCATGTCAAAAAAATCAAAAGAAACTTGTGAGTAGTTTATGCATTTCCGTTTTTATGCACTAAAAATCCTGCTTAAAGCTCTTCGTTTGTCTTATTTATTTTAAAACTGAAAAAAACATAATTTGAATTTTTTCAATAAGTTATAAAATGAGTACTTCAAATGATCAATGATCTTTTGATTGGGCACTTATAACAGATGGCGCAGGACAATTATAATATTTTTAACACTGCTCAATCCAATAAACACGACAAAGATGTCTTTCGAGTTTGCCATAGCAGGCACACATGGTTTATTTTTAGAATTATCACAAGCATATTTCGAGATGAACATGTTTACATATTTTAGAATTATTTTATGGCTAACAATAATCTCGAACTTTAAGACCTTTGGTCAATTCAGTATAATTTTCAAGTCTGTTACAGGTTGTTTTTGGTTCACCTCGTGTTAGAGAAACTGAGCATGCGGTATTTTTTTGAAGCCATCTAAGCTGGAAATTTCCATTTTTTATCCTAACAATGAAAATATTTTATCGATATGTAGATATCGAGTGCCAGTTTCATTTAAATTGAGTTTCTGTGTAAATTTTAATTCTAAAAACTGATTCCCATATTAGTTGAGAAACTTAGAAAAAAACTATCATATAACTATTTTTCAAATTTTCCATACGCTTAAATGCTGAAGTGATAACCAACGACGTAACACAACGCCCTTACTCAGACATGGCTAAGTGTTATTATGGGAGAACTGAAATAAAAATTCCAATCTATCCATTGAATAAACTAAATATGAGGTTTAATTTAAGCTTAAAAGCTTCGCATCTTTAGTGGTTTGAAATTAGGTGCAAGCAGCACCTAACAGATAATAAAAAGTAACTCCTTTTAAAAACACGAAAATGATGATTCTGTTAACAAAAAAACATTCATGTGACATGAAATTGGATCAAGATGTAAAGAGATCATTAATAAGTAAAAATTTTTCATCTTTTCTTCAAATAGTTATTCACCACGTTCATAAAATTATATTGAGTAAGTTAATGCAGAGAAAACAGATTTAAAACGTGAAATTTGAATTTTTAATTTTCAAAACACTATGGGTAAAAATAGTGTAGTTCAATAGAAAGAGGAATACATTTTTAGTGTTTCACTTTTTCAGAACTTCAAAATCAACTTGAGTGAAGTCGTGGTCTGGAATTTTTAAAATAGGCAAGTCTGAGAAATGAAACAAGCAGAATCACTTTGTAAAGGCGTTTGACCCTCGTTCATATTTTCATAAATGAAACAATGCAAGAAAGGACCAAGATGTAAGTTTGGTGTCCAAATTTCACGAAAAACTTGGTTGAGAAAATCTTGAAATTGATTAAATGTTGAGAGCAATTTTGAAGAGTCTTCCAATTCATCGAGAATGACGAGTAGCTTTAAAACCTCTTTTATTTCCTCTTATTTCATTTGATAATTAAATACTGGACTCTTTTTTGATGTCATCAAACATTTTAGAAAGCTGAAAAATCAATCCAAAGTCTTCATATGGTGTGCCAAACTTAGTTCTGTAATACTTGGAAATATCGTTCTTTTTTGGCTTTTTAGTTTTGGTGGTATTAAAGGACTTGGTAGACGACGACGACGACTTCAAAGAAATAGATGAGGCCTGAGAAGATAAATCTGACTCAAATCCAGATTGTGCTAAATAATTAAATTGCAATACATGGAACAATGTTAGACATTTTCTCAGCCCTTATTTTTAAAATTCGATCCTTTATTAACGAGATTTGTTGTCTTTGGTTTTCAATACTTTGAACAAAATAACAAGATCCTTAAACATGACAGTGTGTATACTTGATTTAATAAGCTCCAGAAAATTTAATTTATTTTCGCCCATGTTTTCAGAAAGCTAGATACTTTTTTACAATACTAAGAAGAAGACTTTCATCCACTTACATCCCTCGATCAATATTCTTAAGCATTCATCGACCTAGATTTCTCAAAGGTATTTACGTTGAAATATCTTCGCGCTACTTTACTCGCCTTTGAATATTTCCCGGATTGGATGAGATTTTCTGATTAAATAATTCTATACCTATCAAAATATTAAGATTCTCGTTTCGGGCCTGTATTCCAAGCTCGGGCAAGTGATTAAGACAGATCATAGATTCTTCGAAACATCCCGATCGACAATATTGAAAAAAAGCGGAACCAAATTCTCCGAAAGCCATAAAAACTAAAATAAAAAATTTCTGAACTAGGCGCAGACTGTTTTGGAGTTTTTTCTGATAAGTAGTGAGCAAATTGTATTCCAACTATTTTCCGTCTAGAGTTTTATACGTAAAACATGTGTACAATTTTTGGTGCGGAGAAATTAGCTGGAGTGCTTGTGTATACAGGTTATGAGAACGAACAAATTCAATGCATTCAACCTCATGATCGATGCCAGAAGTTATAATTTATATTACCGCTCTTAATTATATGAACCAAAGCAGATTCGAAATTTTTAAGGTTTTTTTCAATTATGAAATTTCTATAAGGAACACTTAAAGATTCAAGTTGTTCTAAATATGTAATGTACTCTTTTGGATCCTTGTTGAAATTATGGAATACTTTTGACGTCAGCTGAGCAGTCATCATACATAAATCAAGATCGTATGTTTCCAGTGCTTTTTTATATAAAACCTCTGGATTGACGTACAATTGAATGAATTTTAAGGTTGATTCTTTTTCACTGTTGTCACTAGATGAAAAAGTTTGAATATATTTAAGCGCACGCTCGATCCCTTGAGAGCATTTCAAATAGCTCAATATTATTACGTTTCGAAATCTGATAGATAATAATTTATCAAAACTTTTTTTCGTCCATTTTCAAGCATTCTGATCGCAAAATATCACAAAAGGTTGTTAGTTTATCGGAAACCCTATGTTACGCAGTAATTAAACCAATATGATTCACGGTTGAGAGAATAATACCCCTTAAAAAGAGACAAGGTTGAATCCTCTGACCTGGTATTAAATATCCATCAACCTTAATTCGTTGAGAAACGTAATGAGTAATTGAGGATCGTTGACGTCAGTTAAAACCTTTGTCATATTTTTCAAAATTAACTAAAATAAACAAAACAAAAAACTTCAGGACTGTGATCAATAAATAAGTTCATGTCTATGCGATGGCGTTTTAGTGTTTGTAGACTTTCGAAGAATAATAATCTGTTTTGAAAAAAGAAGAAACTTTTCGATCGTATTTTTAAAATTGTGAATCACAATTGAACGAGGATAAACCACCTCAATGTTACCACGTGGAGCCTATTAAAATAAAATTCCCATACCTGAAGAACGATTTGATTTAGGCTTGGAATTGTGCCCACAATGATTGAGCCCTTTTCCACGTCACGTTGAAAGTTTAACATTTCAAAGAACTTGGTTGTACCTTTAAATTATTTAAAAGCCATAAACCTGAACAAATCAGCTCGACTGGAATACAAAGTAGTTTTGATGTTTTGTAGATTAAAAACACAAAAAATTGCGTTAAACAAAACTGTGAGCAAAAATCAAGCAACTTTTTGTTAAAGGAAGACAAACTTTCATCTCGTTTAAATACAATTCCCCATCTTTTGTGAGACTTAGCAGTTTCTAATATCATTTGGTTAAACAAACGACAGTTGCAGGTTGTAGTATGGACATGTTTTCGATGTAAGGGAGGTTAAATTCTAAACGTCTGGATTTTCGGGAATGTAGGTTAAATTTATACACAAATTTGTTCAGAGATTGGTAATATATATACGGCGAAAATACACAAGCGCAAGTAACGATTGTTTCAAATTTAAAAGGCGTTGCTCTCACAACCCTTTCTGATGGATTGAATAAAAGTTCAAAGCCGATATCGCATTCTAAAAATCTATCATAACTAATAGCGATAAGAGAATGAGGATTCAGCCAAAACAATTTTCGAAATCTTATGATAGAATCCTGGGAAAGAATCTCCGAGGCTTGGTAAACGAGTTTGTAATTTTTGTACGTTGAACCACGGACACTTTTAGGTTCAGCCGAGTTTTTTAAATTAAATTCAAACTCGATTACAGATATTTGATTATCGATCATACTGCAGGCAAAAACATTCAGTGTGTTTTGCGTAATCAATGGAGAAATACATAAAATAGACGGAATAAAATCAATCTTTGCAGAAGACAGACAAAGAGGAGGAGGAATGTTCGATTGTCCAAACGCGGTCATATATAGATAATCTTGGTTCAAGAACTCAAACTACTCCCATCTACAACTACACTTGGGCACATTTGAGTGTCATAGTTTTCAACAGAATCTGTAATATGTTTAAGTTCAGTGATCCAAACGCAGGCTATCATAAAGTATAAGATTACATCGGCTCAAATAAATTACTGACATTGGTTGAATAAATGAAAAAGCATCAAAAGCATCGAATATTGTGTATTCGAATTTAAGATACCAGTAAAAATTCATCATCGTGTAATATTGAACTAAGTGTCTACAACAATAGAACCTCGTGCTCCACGTGATCCTTTCAATTTTACTGCTAACAAATCAGATTCTGAATTCCACTTCATATCCACAATATAAAGGATAAAAGTTAAAATTACTTCATCATCAGAATGCGCAAAATTTAAAACGAACGAGCAACGTTTCAACCCATTTCGCTCAAAATTGATAATCTCGTAAGATTCATTTGTTTTGATGGCACTGGTGACCCAATAACCGTTAGGTATCCATGAAATCACAGGACACAAAACTCCTTCGAGTTCCTTGACCATCGAGTACAAAATCCCACTCACTGACCATACCCCCAACTGACGAGCAGCTGAATATCGAAAAATTAAAAAACAAGTTTCGTTGTTGTAGAATGTAATCGACAGATACTCTGAATCGTGTCTCCATGAAATTTGTGTAATTTTCGAATCGGAAATATCCTGAGACTAAATAGTGAAAAATCTCCACCTTTGTGGGTTTCGACGACTCTTTATACCTTTGCCCTCGCCCTCGAAATTGGGTTTCTTTATTGCCCCAACCAACGGATTTTGACTCGTCTAAATTTGATTTCGCGAATACATTCAGATTTCACAGTAGTTAGCAAGTCTATATCAGCTATCAATCCATCATGGTTAAAAAAAGAGTCCAAAATATAAACACGGTTATTTTCTAATTTATTAGAAGACCAAACTTGTTGTGACAGCAAAAAAAGAAAAATCTGGACTCCAATAGGCACACTCACAACCAGAATCTATTTTAGATTTTAAAATAAAATCTCCGTGTGGAAAATTGTAACAAGCTATTATATTTCCCGATTTTGTGACTAAAATTAAATATTGATTTTCTTGGATAAATTCTAAAGAAACGATGGTGTCTTCTGAAATTGAGTCTTCTATTGATTTAAAATTCTAACATTGAAAAATTAAAAAAACCTTCAATGAAAGTTGTTTATTCCTATATTCAAAATGGTATATCGATTTATTGTTTGCGATATAAAATGAGCTCCTGTGTAGTTTGGTAATACACGCGTTATCAAAATATTCTTTCTGTTTGGTTTGAAAACAAGATTCGAAAATCAAGTGAAGGTTGTTCATAAAGACAATGTCGGCCTATCCACGAACTCGTGAATGTTCGCTACATGGAATGACAATTTTTCTTGTATTGTAACCGTTAAGTATTTGTTCACGTTTTAGCAATTCAGAACGAGTTCTGAAATGTTGTTCCATCCACCTAACCTACCACGTTATTTCTTTTCATGAATATCGGATTTAAAATTTTAGAAAATTGGCTAGATTGACATTTGAAGTAGTAAATTCGTAAATTAATGCATGCGATTAAGATATAAGACGAATAAAATTGTTAAACAAGTAATTGGCTCAGATTTGTCTCGGTCATGCGATTTAAGTATGTTGCTACTCTCAAATTAATCTGTCGAGTAAGGATTTATTTGAAAGAAAATATTTATGATCGAACTACTAGTATTTTGAGTTTCTTTCTTTTTAGTATTTATGAAATATATGTATCAGTCAAGAGAATTAAAATTTCTGCAATCATTGACTATATATGAGGAGCCGTAAATTTTTCACTTTACGGTATCTTTTTGACAGTTCACAATAAATAAGCACTCACGGTTAGACAGTATTACTTTTTCAAATATAGTAAATTTAAAATTTGTAAAATAATTTATGAAGGTTCATACAAATTTATCAATCAAAAAATTAGAGGAGAATCTTGATAAATTCTATGCCATATATAAATCAAAATTTCCTTTCTGCTAATTGGAAAAAATGGCAACTTTCACAGAATGAAGTTCGATTTATGATATTTAGATAAAAATCAAATTATCTTTTTTATATAAAATTTTAATGACATTTTTATTTCAACAAAATCGAATAAAAGTATTGTTTTAGCCCTCGAACTTAACAGCTGTATTGCTGTTATAAAAATATGAATTTCGAAATAAAGACTACTTTAAAATTTTTTCAATCTTTGATAAAGATTTTTGGGAAACAATAGAAAATAGTTAAACAACATGCGCACCTTTTAATAAAATAAAATTATATCATAAATGGAACGATGCATTCTACCTCACACGTTTTTCAATAAAGATAAAAAAGTAACTTAGATTTTTGGCACTTCGTAGGAGCCCGGTTATTCTACGGTGAAAGTTAAAAATTAAAATTATCACAGGATAAACATCAAACAGGTGATTATCTTAATTTTAGATATTTCAGCCATCAATTAATTTCGGGTAATTTCGATATTAATCTTAATACTGAGATGAGATATTTTGCACATGTTTGGTTTTTTTTGAAATCCAAACAGAAACGACATGTAGCTCATAAAATCAACAGAAGTAAAAAAG
This sequence comes from Neodontobutis hainanensis, assembly GCA_024349245.1. Lineage (NCBI taxonomy): Eukaryota > Metazoa > Chordata > Actinopteri > Gobiiformes > Odontobutidae > Neodontobutis > Neodontobutis hainanensis. The sequence continues at coordinate 34,424 of JALDNG010000397.1, read as the reverse complement.
GTTAAAAATTAATTCAACATAATAACCTTCGATAAGTTAGCCTATTGCCATAAATGCAAGGAGAATAGAAGTATTAAAAATAAAGGAAACTAGCTAAAAGTTTCACTAAAGACCCTTTTCGATTGAAAAATCGATATAATTCAAGAAAAACCTGATATAATAAGGGAAAATGTTACATTTATAGAGTTGATGTGTTTTACACCAGTTTTGAAAACGCCATAGTTGATCGCTTTTGCCGACCTACGATCCTGTTAAACGGTAACATACGAAATGATATACAAGGAGAAGAGTAGGCGTGCCATTGGCTACGAATTTAACAGAGAATTATAGTTTTGTCCTCAAACAACTGTAGATAGACTTACTTTTATCCTGGAAACGCTAAAATAAATAGATTGAAAGAATGATGCTTTAAACAAGTGTAAATCCTTTAAAGTTTTGAAAACACAGATCTAAACTATGAAAATGAACAATTTGTATATGAAACTAGAGGAATTCTACTGCTCGCCTTCAGAACGAACCAACTCGTGTTCGGATTCGTTAGATGAGAACATGTCAGTTTCACGATTACTCTCAAGTATAGTTCGGTTTTGAACGATTATCTGAAATAAGAAATCAATGCTACTTCAGCAATATCTTCATTATTGATTTTGTCTAAAATATTAGGTTTAAATATTTTGATAGTGTGGTCTATTCCACTACAGACGAGCACTGAAATGTTAAATATTAGCAACGTGGATAAATTGGATGTTGCGCTAACGAGTTAACGATATAACTATCTCCTTCCAATAGGTTGCACACACTTTCCCTTTCCCGATCCCAGATAAAAACACGTCCACAGTCGCTTCCCGCCATGACAAAGCGACTTCCCCAAAACATTGCCTCTTTCAACTGAACATATGCGAAACCATACCATTGTTTTAACATTAGAATGACCGGTATAAATGTTGCTTTTTAGAGGGATATATCGAGGTGGGTTCAGTCCTGAGAGCACGTCAGATGCAAACCAGTGAGTGGATACGCCCCGAGGCTTAAATTTCGAATTTAGACAGACTTGTGAAAGACTAATATTTTGAAACGAATAATTCTCGAAATTAGAGCAGGCTTTGTTGTGGTTAGTTTTAGATAAGCTCCCTGTTGGTAAGAAGCGGCCAACCTTGGCTAATGTTAGGCTCGCTGGCCGATAGACCCTTGACATTTAAAGAACTGAGCAATGGAAAATATACCATACCTGGCGTCAAAATAGGAGGAACGTGTGTAACACTCTGGCTTGGGAATCAGCACATGGTCTGGCTCCATTTTGTTGTTAAAATCGCAAGAAACTATGACAACTTTATCTCCGACAAAATTGCAAACCAAATCGGAGCCGTCCGAGCTGAATCAACAGTAGGGTTTACCTGTATTTTATGGATGTGAAGCCTCGATAACGAGCGTTGTTCGAGGAGTGCCTAGGTTCTAGATGGAACATAGAAGCCTCTTTCCCTGAGTCGTGGTCACGGGCGAACGAGTAGACTTTTCGTCGATCGTAAAAATGTATCTGGCTGTTACTTAACGCCAGTGCGCACTCGTAGGTACGGGTGGGACATACATCCATTGAGTTTATCTGGCAAGGGAGGTGTATTATGATGTCCTGAGTTACAAAAATCATCGAACCCGTGAGCATCCGTTGCATTTACAAGACGTTTTTTCTCGGATATCATACTGTCGCACGGAGCCTTCGATACTGCAAACCATAAAAATATACGGCTCACTTTCGAGAACGACAATCTTTGGTAAGAAAATAAAAAAACCTCAAATGGAATAGTACTGTGGCAATTGAATTTATTCTTCATACTTTGGTCGACAAAATTAAGTTCGGTGAAAAAAAGCGTGTGGTCACAAGAGCTGGAAATTATCGAGGAATTATTTTAAAAGAACTTTTGTTGAGTTACAATGGTAAAAATACTTAGCCTTGAAGATGTTGTGATCGTGGCCAGTACGAATTCTATGAACCAGCTGAGTTAGTTGAGAGTAATTACCGAGAAGTCCTTATTTACATCGTAAATATTTAGGTGAAGGTCGTCTGAACCGGAAATTAGGTAATCACCATATTCGCTGAAATTTATTGTATTCACCTGATGTTAAGATTTTGTTTCATATTATAAAATAACTTACGCATCCATCATGACCTGTCAGTTCTTTATCTAATTTTAAAGATGAAATAATCGTATTAGAATCTGCATGTTAAAGACTCGCTCACTAAAATAAATTTCCTTCTGCCGACGTTTGCTGTATGGGAAGCTCGACCTCGTTTGCGTGTAGTAAAACATTGACTGATGCTCACTTGGGCCACTCATAGCGTCAAAATTATGGCGAGATAACATTCGTGGCGCCTGCGCACTGGCGGAATGTCTATTCGACGAACCTGGGGAGTATTTAAACAGGCGATTTTAAGAAGTAGGGTGAGTTTTGATTTGAGCTATAAGACAACCGGAAAAAGCAAATTCAAAGCAATGTTATTTTATTGTTATATTAGCACAGACGCGGAGAAATTTTATATTTCAAGGAGGCGTTCGGGGCTTCGAATGAAGAAGTGGCGATGAGATTTTTCCAAACAAATATAACTTAACAGTATTTACACTCCTTAAACTAGACTGTCCAACATGTCGAGAGGGGTATCGATTACAGTTCTAAAAAAATGAATCAACTATGTAGCACGGTAATGTTTAGCGTTTAACAGATCCGAAATTTGGAAGTGAACGAAGCCATAAAAAAAGTTGAATTCATTTCCCGCAAGGGCTGTCCATTTATTCACGATGTATGCGTTTGTCACAAATAAAGGCGATTAAAGAGTGCTTAAAAAAGGTTAAAAATTACGGCTTCAAGGAAACACACCCTTTCCACATAAATATTGCACACTCCAGTCATCGAACTGCAAAGTTCATATCATTTCGGTCTAAGGGTCGTCCTGTCAAAAACAGGGCAGGATACTGCAATTTGGTTGTTTCAATCAAAGAGGGACATCCCCTACCTCGGAATATTCGGCACTCTAAAGAATACCGCAAAGTTAAACACATAACAACTCCAGAACCTAGAATAATTCACAGTACATAATTTTAGGTCTTTAATTTTCTCTTTAAAAACACTTCTAGCTTCTTTATTGATGATCGGTTATTCACTGAAATATATCGCAACTCGAAATTAAAATCGAGAATTTATTGTATAATTAAAACTATGAACGACTCATATTAATTCAATAATCTATTTTACGCATTATGCATGAAGCTTTAGGGATCACAAAATGGCAGTTGCTGGTTGTTGAATGCCAAATTAATTTTTTCTCTGTTATTAATCACAGTGCGTTCTTGCTCCAAAGGATAAACGAATTCATATGTACGTATTGTAAAAATGAGATAAATTTTAAAGTACAAGAAAAACATCAATTCTTTCATTTATAACGCTCATCGAGTGTTCGGAATTTTGCAAAAACGAATACCTCTGATCAAGCGATCAAGCTCATTTGATGATAGCATTAAATATTTGATTTTTATGCATGTACCAAAAGTGTTTTTTAAGGATTTTACACCATTCTAGTAACGAGTTATAGATTAATCTCAAGTTATAATTTAGAAAACAAGTTTTAATTTGACACAATACTCAAATTAATCCTCTTTTTCAGTGTTTCTCGATTCAAAAATTCGCTATTCATTTATTTTTAACCTGATGAATAAATTCATAAATTGCAACATTTTGAAGCTTAAATGAAAACGAGTTAATAGTTTTCTAATTATTTTAATGCGTAGAAAATTTTCGAACACCTTTCAACTGTAAAATTCGATGTTATATCCTACTCATTACATTAAATTGGCATGCGCGTGCAATTTACCACATTCAGTATTATTTTGGTACACGGAAAGACCTATGAAAGAAGTGAAGATTAACTCTAATTAGATAGCCACAAAATATCGTCGTGCGCAAATGTAGTTTAAATCAATGGTTTTAATGATGATATATTATATTTTAAAGATGATTTCATGAGATTTGGTTCTCTCATTAAGCTTTTAATAAACGTAAAAGTGCAGAAAATTTCTTCAAATTAATTTAATTTACTTTTTATTGTTGTATTATTTTTCTAAGTATTACAGTTTCTTACTGTTTTTAAAATACTCTTAATTCAGATTTTGAATATAATACATGAAAAAACATAAGATCAAAATTTTCAAATTATAATAATCAGGAGTAAAATAAATTAATTATTAATTCTAGGCTTTGTAATTTTGTGTTTCAATAAAAATAGCTTTGATGCATTGTTTAGAATTTCCGTACATTTTTAAAATAGAAAATATTCACATTTATCAAAATAAGTTGAATCGTCTTAAGAACTGAATTTCGTTTTAAGAGCCAACACTAATGACGGTAAATACAAACGTCTTCTATTGGGATCTTAACTTGCCAAGACACAATAATTTCTTAATCTCTGTTGAAATAACATCAACGTTGAAGATATCGAACAATATTACTAGCTTTATTTATCACACATAAAACAAAAAAAAGAATGATTATTTATTTTTACTTTTCAAACCGTCGCCTGTTATTGTTTAAAACGAGACAGGCTTATTTGGTTCATGAAGTTTAAATACGACTGCGCGTAGAATTAGTTTTATAAACAACTAGCTAATTGTACCCGGAGTTCTTCATAATTAACTGTAACAATGTCACACAAATAAAAAAATTTAACTTTAATATTTATTAATTTATCGAGTAAAAAACGATTTTTAAGTTCAAAATGTACCAGAGAATTGTGTAAAAAAGACAACAAAAACATAAGATGTTATGAAACAAAAAAGTATTTTGAAAAATAAATGTAACTGAAATGCTTTTTGATAAACTTAAAATTTCCTTTCCATGAGTATAATGATTAATCAAAAGGTTTTCCTACCCTGAGCAGTCCACATACAGCCACACATTTGAGAACCACCGATTTTTCATATAGTGATTAAGAAACGTTCGCGTATGCGAAACCAAAATATTTACAAAATTTCAACGTGATCCGATGAGTGTAAAAGGCACGTATAATTAACACAAACAAACTCGCATTCATTTTAATTTAAAAATATGCATTTTGTGAGTGTGAATCATTTAATGTTTAAATGTGTTATAATTATCTTTTTATAATCTTCTATTAACTATATTCTAACAGGTGTGCTTTTTTCAATTTTTATGGCTTCCATATCTGCATAAAAATTATTATTTTAAATAGGATAGCCGTTAAATGTGTTTTTGTGAAATTTAATTGGATAGATAGCAGGAATATGGTTTATCTTTTTTTGTTAATATGAGGATCAGATAAATGAAATTGAAATTAGAGGAAGAGAGAGGTTGAAACTGTCATTTTAATACTTTTAATTTTAACGATACCAACGAACTTTGGCGAAGATAAACAGTCATTAAAAATTTTATTGCTTTGCATTTACTTTAACTCGACTTGAAAAATTAAGTATTGCACCTAGTAATCAAATTACATTTAAAATATATTTATTTTTGTCCTGTTGGTGTAAAACAGAATTTTTCATCAATTCGAATGTAAATATGCTTATACACTTCATATTTCGGCTGAAAATAAATGCAATATTAAACTTTAAGTAGTATTAACGATCGATTTCTTGTCAGTTTTAAACGAAAAAGCGATAATATACCTTAATTAACTGTTAATCATCTGTGAATATTTACTGCGACTTCTTGAACATATTAAACCTCTTGTGGGGATCGTTTAATTTTTTAATATTTAGCTATTACTTAGAGGTTGAGACGCGTTTCAAGTTTATAATCGAAATGAGATATTGTGTTATTTTTCGCGCTTGCGGTTTGATTAATAAAATAACCAATTTTGAAGCATGCTTACGGTTAGTGTTATTGGCGAGACTTCAAAAATTGAAAAGAACGTAGTTCTTGTTATTAATATAGATGTTAAAATATTTTACTCATTATTTGAGTCATTCCGAAGTGTCACGTTTGAATTCATCATTGTCGCTTCAACGTTACAGAGAAATCGTTGTAAGTAATAAAAATATATCGGTTGATAGGAAAGATTTTAAAAATCTACTCGATGAAAAAATATCACGACATTAACATACTCTCGAGAATTATTGACCAGCATCAACTTGATGCCTCAGAACTATATTTCTTTGATGTATGACTCAAAAGAACATTAGAGCGCCTCGAATAAGGTTTATTATAATATTTCTCATGATGTATGAATTTTTAGCCATTTTAAGGGAGAATTTTGTGGAATTTCTACTCGACATGGTTATCCTAGTAATTTATTAAATTTATAAAAGTTGGTTTTGACATCGTGAACACCACCAGGGGTTTATTAGTTTTAAAAGATAGATATAACAACACAAAATCTCTCTCTTGTTTGCCATGGATCTTTTTCTCGAGTTGATCTTGATTGGATTTTCGAAAGTAGAATTGAGTCGGAATTCCGATTACGAGCGTTTAAAATTTGGGTTTATTTTTATTGATTATGAATAGAATATAAAAGAATCCATCTCTAAAATGACCAGAAACGGTTTGAAGACTGTAAGAAATAAATCTTTGACGTGTTTTAACGAATCTTTGAACATGCCGTTTAATTGTTCGTAATTGATTAATTTGAATAGATTCACGAGCAACTTTAATGGATATCTAGACTATGAAACAAAGGTTGTTCAAACCTTAATAAATGAAAAAGTATTTATTGATCTTAAAAGCACCTATTCTGTATTGTAACAAGAAATACTCCAAATATAATAGTCGAAGGCCCAGTGATCACGAATTTATTAGAAATTAAAGAATATTTTGAAAAAAATTTATAAATCCCAGCACATTTATCTTTGGCATATTTTTATAAAATTTGTATTCTTTAACGATTTCAAAATAATTTTTATGTATTTATGTTTATAATGGCAATCTCACACAGTTTTATATTTTTTTGATGTATAAATAAGTGTATTTAAAAATTTAATTAAAATAGAGGAAAAGGTCCTTAATAGACGTTCTGTTCTAATTCTTATTAATTTAAGTGATGCTTTGAGTGATTCTCTCAATCGATGGCTATTGTTGTTATTTTGTGTTGAATAATCTGTATTATCACAACTATCGCTGTTTAATATTGTTTGTGCACCCTTCAAATTAGAAATTAACACATCATTTATTAGTTTGGCTAGACAGTCAGAAGCGTTGGTTCATCGAAATGCCTTTTTTGATTAATGTTAGCGTTGAGTAGAATTGATGAAAAAAATTGTTCTTCACATTTTTGAAAATCCCAATAAAAAAGCTAATATTTGTATTTACAGTATTAAGAGTTACACACCCAAAATAAAGTTGCGCTACCCGCCATTTATCGTTTTACTCTAATGGCGAACTTTCTGATCAAGTCTTACTTAGATTGGGTAATTTATTTATCGAAACTACGTGATACCGACTCGTTTACCCATTGATAAAAATATTTATGCTAAACGACTTTTAGAAAGGTATTACAATTGGTCTTACGCGTCTAGTTTCGAAAAGACGAATACATATTTATCTTATGCATGCTCTTAAAATACATAGGTTATAACCTTGCAGGTCGACAAGGAAATGATTGAAAACGTACTGATATAAATTACGAATATATCTCTTTGAATTTAGACATAGAACCAAAACAAACAACAGAATCTAAAATATTCTACGTTCTTATAAAATAAAGGTATAACATCGAAAGAAAAATATGACTGCAATTGAAAATATCATATCAAGTTTAACGAAGTCTGGCTTCTTGATTCAAATGAATTTTAGTCATAAAAACAATGACAAGTGTGGCAAGTATGACAAAAATAGTTTCGTATTCCTCTTTAAGGAATGTCGCGGCGTTCCTCAATTGATCTTTTTATTACAAGTGTTAAAACTTCTCATGAGTGAATTCAAGGAAACGAAAAACCCCCCAAAGTTTCCGAACATATTCTTCAAACGAAGTTTAAACAAAACCATTGAAATGATTGTTTTAGTCTTTGAGTCGAATTTTGAGGAAATGGAATAAAACCTTTCGGCAGCCTTAAAATTCTGAAATGAGAAGAAATTAAACCTTTCGAGTGCCCAGTCCGTATTCATACATGTATCCGATGTTAAACATTGCTTCAGATTCATGAAATAGAATGGCGGCTGTCTGGTAATTTTCGAAGGCGTCATTGTAATCCTGCTGCACTCCGTGGCCGTAGTAGTAACAATCACCTAACTTGATGGTGGCTTTTGGATTTCCTATATAAGAAAAAATAAAATTTAGTGGATGTAAAAAATAGAAAAGTACCTAACAAAGCTGCGAACTTCCACATTTTGAAAGCCTTTTTCTGACGATGCTCGTTGGTGTAGAAATCAAGATTATCTTTATTTTGTTGATAGAATTACGTTTCTCGGCAATATATGCGGCATTCACCAAAGAATGTGAAGAACCCATTTCGGAAAACACAAGAAACTTGAACAAAGCTCGTGTTATTTTTTGATTTCGATAATCTTGAACAGCATCGAAGATGTATTTATTCATAAGTTTATGCTCAATAATGATTGAGTAAACCTTTAAATTAATATTTTGAAAACCTCAGAAGCATACCTGCAGGAATAGAAGACTCCGATACCATTTTCATGCATAAATCCCAAAACATACAATGCGAGAAGGTATCCTAAATCAGTGTTAATTCCGAACCTTTATTGGCGGCAATCATGATATTTTTCAACGCCTTTTGAGTGTCTGGAACGACACCTAACCCCACTAAAATATTTCTGTGAATTCTAACCAAGGTAACATATGCCCAAATAGGTGGTTACCTCAACAGACCCGGTATCGTTGGCCTTCATAAAATACTCAAATGATTTTGTATAATTCTGAAAATATTTATGACCGGTCTACGATTTCGACCCCGAGTCCGTAAAAATACATCACACCCAAGCCAACATAGGCGTAGGAGAAATACTGAATTTATGAATGTTGTGGACAGCATTCTCAGCTTCTTCAAAGAGCCTCTTGGCTTCCAAAAATTGAGTAGTGTTCTGATCGATGGTCTTCAGGTAAATCTTTTATAAAACACGAAAAACCATTCCCAAATACGATGCCGCTCGTTTTGATCCCGAATACGAAATTTGATCTTTTAAAAATTGGACAATTTTCTTCATAGTGAGGAGTATATTACCTGATCCGTCTGTGGCGTGTGTAGAGACGAAGAACTCAGGTAAAACTTGATAAGATTCTAGCTTAAGTAAGGAGAGATACATAGAGTTGATCAGGATAGTTTCGTTTTAAATCATCGATATTCCTAATTACTTGTTCAAACATTTCATCTTCAGATTTCTATGGTTAATGTGAAGAACTACGGAGGCTTCCCTGTTGACGTAAACACTTCCACCTTCTTTTCGCTCAAATAGTGAAAAATTATGAGCAACTAACATTAATAAAATGACAGTAACTGTTGTCCACAATCATTTTTAAGGGTAAAAGGTTGGCCTGGCATCCTTTAGGTACATTAAGGCCTATCAAACTCTTATGGTTCTAATGCTATTATGAAAATATACAAAAGATAGAAGTGAAAGTTGGTCATTGTCCAAAACGCCAAGATTGAGACGAAGAACGGCTATACGTTGATCTTCGCTGACTCCAAGGCCCCAGCTATGAAACAGTGAAAGAGCCTGAAGTCATGTTAATTCCTACAAAGTTGGCATATTGCGAATGATTTAAAATGTAGTCATAGAAACTTGTTATATTATTCTCGTTAAGCTAGAGTCAACATTACGTTTACCTGAACATTAATGATATTTATAAAATCATCTAATTTAGTTCTTATAAGATTCCTTCATATTAGTTATTTTCTCACTCTTCATCTCCTTCCTTTGGTTTCAAATGAAGGGCGATTCGCTTGAAATTCTCTTCCGAACCATCTTTGAATATTATTTTCAAATTGGTTACTAGAATAAAGAAATAACGCAACAAAAAACCAACAAATAGTTAACATTAACGGAAAACTGCGAACACTAACGATATACTACAATTCAGTTTTTTTATTGCCTATTTTTTCAACAGTCTCTTTAATTGCTTTTTTTGTCTGATCAACTTTCGGTTTTATGTTTTTTTGGTACATTTTGAGAATTTTTGACACATAATTATGATAGACTTTTTTCAAATTATTTCGAAGATTTCGATTCAAGATTGGAGCTTCTTTTCCCACCTTCTGTTTCAATCTAGGGATAACAGAATAAAGTAGATAAGATTTATAAGCACGGGCGTCGTGAATAACATCTGGAAAATTCGCTTCAACAATATTAAAAAGCCGCGATAACGTAGTATTTGAGGTGCGATCAGACAAATTTGATTCTTAAATAATTTCCAGATTTACCCTCTTCGTGTGATTGACTAGGATTTCCCCAGATGCTCGTTAAGCTGCTATTTTACAAGAAATTTATTACCCAAGCTTCCTCATTCCCTTCCAGAGGAAAATTTCAACTTCGCCCATTGGTATGTAAGGGTCGTCACGGAATCTGCCCTCTTTTCTCTTATTGGTCGTTTCTGTGCATGCCAAACTCAACTCTTTACAAAACCCAATTTCTGATATTTTTTGACTGAAAATTTAACGTAACCAACAAACTCATAAATTCGTTTCAACAATTCGTTTATGTTAAGTTCATCTATTATTGATAGGCAAGATTCCACGATCAATTGGCATTCGCGCTCACATCTCCGTGGCTTTTCGTGCACTTGAAATGTCAGCTGATCGTTATTCGACTGTTTCTGAATGGGAAATATGATCATACCACAATGTCCAAATAATTCAACCATTGGCCTTCATCTGACTCTGCTTCACAGATGTTTTGAAGGACATTCAGCGTGTTTACTTCATTCTGGATAAAATATAAATTTACTCTGTGTCTGCCATCTTCAATGTTAGTTAATAAATTTCTGTATAGATGTTTACATGTTTGACACATTATAGAATCATTTATAAATTGACAAATTCCATATTGGACAAACATTTCAGCGCAAATTATCAAAAATATCAACATCATAAGAACATCAAAAACTAATAAGTAGAATAAGCGAATTAGCTCTGTAAATAGTTTTCATAAGGCGCCTGCTTTAAACATGCGCAAACGAATGTAGGCACTTAACTAAATTATGACATTTAATAATTGTTGAAATCGCTCTGTAAAATCATTTCCAATAATTTGTAAAGCAAAACTCGAAAAATATTTATAATGTGTATTTATGCGTTTAAACATTCTTAATTTTTGCGTGTGTAATTTATCGCATCACATGAATGTTAAAATAATTTTTCTAAATTTTGTCACAAAAAAATCAACCTTAATACTAAGGTTTTTAATATTCTTTGTTTTCAATGGAGATGGAATTGAAACCCTTTGCCAAGTATGTCAGTTAATGCTTAACTGTGTTTTCACACTAAGAAATGCCAGGTCTGGCCTTAAATTCTGATGTTTGACCTTTTAATCTTTTATTACCTATTTTATTCCCTTTCGACCAGTTTATAAAAAAATAATAATGACATATCGAATTACAGTTCTGAATCCGATACACAGTTAAGAAAAAAATTACCCTTGCAAGGATGTAAGAAAAATTAAGAGATTGTTTCCAGATTTTGAAATTTAACATCAAAAAAATCTTGTCACATCTAAATCAATCATTAGATATGATAAAAATCTCAAAATCTGATAGGTTAGTTTCTAATTATCATAAATCATCCTCGAAAACTCAAACGTAATGAAACCGGAAATTGAAACCCCTTTAAGCATAAAGACAAAAGTTAAATTTACAAACACAATCAATTTAAGATTTTTAAATGAATGAAGTTAAAATATCTTAATCATTCAGAGAAGTGTGTTGTTATTCACTCAAAGTATAAAAATAAACAATGAAAAATACATCAGGCCGAAAATTATCGCTGATTAGAAAATACTTTTTTAATATTAGATCTTCGATATTTCGTAGTATTTTGATAATACCTTCATGTTTACGAATTTTAACAAGCGTAAAAGTACCGTTATTTCTTATTTTTGATTTTAGTCACTTAATGATGTAAATTCTCTTACAATTTGATTGAAAATAGCAATATCACAGCAGTAATAATATGTGGAAAGCTTCATAGATTTAAAAGGGAAATGTTCGTCGTTATTATCGAGGATGTTATCAAGAGCTGTATTGTTGCATTTTTACATCTTAACTTCAAAAAAGATGTTTAAGGTTTAACTGAAAGTATATCTTCAATAATTTTTGTATGAATCTGTAAATTCTTAAATGTCAAACATTCAAAGTTCAGGATAATCTTTTTACCTAGCGGTTTTGTCTTTTAAATTTCATGAAATTATTACAATTTTGAGGCTTTTAGAAGTTTTCCAAAATGCTTTTATACATTTATCAATCTATCAATGTTTAATAACCATAATCTTGGTAATACGCTTAATGTTCATCATCGGATAAATTGCGGTTTATGAAAAATGAGGAAAATTGTTGAAATAAGTTGGAATGTCTAGTTTAACCTCCAACGACGACGTACCATCTTGGTTTACGAGCCGTTTGATTTTTCACTTTCGTTGACTGATTTGAAAGTGATAAATTAATACTATGAACCCGTCTGTAAGCTTCAGTTTTTGAGCTTTTGTTTTTTTAATTGTGGAATCCAAAGAGCTCATTTTGACCTTTATATATCTTTAGACTGGGTAAGAATTTTTGATTCTCACAATTAGAATCAAAATGGAAATATTTCTTCCATTCTGAAAAAAATTTGTGTTGAGCAGCATTGATCTTTTTGAAAATCAACGATAAGATAAACCTATCAGGACTTCTTTCGAAGAATGCTTACGTCAATATATGCCCTTTAGTCAACCTCTGCATGTAAACTTTTGATAACGATCATCCAAATATTAGTTCCGAATAACTCCGCTCTCTTGAGAAAGCTCTACATTTCTCCCCCTCCAAGGAAAGATCTGGAATCCGTCAGGCCAATATTTAGTGAATCTTTTTATGTTGTCTCTTGGACTTAAGTTGTACGAGATGCTCTGATAAGTGTTGGTGCCCACGTCATCTGAGGGTTGCTCGTTTTCAAAGCAGTCAACTGTTGATACAAAGTTAGGCGGGGATTGCATAATGTCTTTAAAATTTGTGCCTTAAGTTATTTTAGGATGGGCCCTCATAATTTCGGTCGTGTGTTCTTTTGCATCTATCAGCGGGGACCAAATGACCTTTACCTTTTATTTATCACGTATCAATGGTTTTCTGATTTTAATGACCTTATACGGGGCTCTCAAAAATGAATTTAACTTGCCGTGATCACGCCCCCCTCCCCCATCCACTGGAGATAACAAATACACCTTGTCACTTTCCTTCACTTCAAACATATGTTGTTTTTATCTTATTGATTTTCTTGAACTTTTGATTATTCTCTGGCATATTTCAAAACTTCATTAACTTGCTTGTTCATTGTTTTTCGTTCAACTATCTGAATATGCGATCGTCAGTTTCGAAATAACAATCAATTGGCAGATAAGATGACCTCTTGTTGAGAATTTCAAATGAGGATAATCCGTTAGATTCGGATTTTGCAAAATTGCAAGAAAACGTGGCGATTTGAAACACCTCGTCCTTCTCATCATTTTTCTGTGCCAACTTATGTATTGAATTTCTTAATGTTCTTAGCGTTCTACCAACCCATCTGAAAAAGGATGATATGGCGTTGTGTTTGTCTTGTATATTCAAAACTTATTTGTGACACATTGAAACTGTTCCAAAGTAAATACAGCACCCATATCTGTGTGGACTGTAATGGGTGTTCCGAATTGCAAGTCAAGATCATTCGTAAATTTTACTGAAACTTTACTATCAGAAGTTCCTTGAAGTGGGATCGTGACTTCAAACTTCATAAAGTAGTCTTGAACTACCACAGTCCTTCGCTTATCTCGTCTGACGGTCAGTGAAGGCCCTGTTGTATCCATCGCTACTCTCTCCCACCAATAATCGCTCTACTGCTTTAACATTTTTCCTTTGATTATTTCAAAAGATTATTTCACATGATAAGCACCAATTTTCTCCATCGTGTTGCATTCTGGGCAGGTAGAATTGCGAGATGACATTTGAGAGGGTCTTGTTGAATCCAAAATGAGCCATATCGTGGTGTAATTTATTGAGTTTTAAAGATAATAGGTGTTTTGGATCTACATATCGCAATCTAGTATCTGAGTTAGAATTTTAAACAAGATAGAGTATATGACTCTCTTTTAATTTACCTTTTTGATCCTTTTTAAAATTTAATAATTCTCATAGTCTATTTTATCCTCATAAGTGAATCCATTCACAAAATTTCTTTGAAACTGTCGCAGTGTTTGATCACAATTTCGATGTTCTTCGAGCCTCTGTTTACTAAGGCAAAAGCTGTACGTGACATTCGCACATATATGGTCCTTATCTGCATTCTTCCAACAAAATGAATCTGTGTTTGAATGTTCACAACCCCGCCTGTATCTAATTGTGAAACTATATTTTCCAAAATTACATCCCACTAACGCTCAAGCACGCCACCTATATCTTAACTTTCCTTCAAATATTGCGAAGGATTATTATCTGTTCTTGTCACAAAATTCCTGCCAGGTAGATATGGCCTAAATTTTCAGGGCCCACGCTGTCGCAAGAAGCTCTCTCTTAGTTACAGAATATCTTTGTTCTGTCGGTCTTAAAGATCTGCTGGCATACTGGATAACATTTTCGTTTTTATAATTTTCATCTTTATGAGACAAAACTGCTCTGATGGAAAATTCGCTTGCGTCTGTGTCAATGATAAAAGTTTTCCGTGAATCTGGATAATTTCTAACAGGAGCATTGTATAAATAATCGTTTAGTTTTTGAAAAACCGTTTGATGATCACTATTACATGAAAATTTAGCATTTTATTCGTCATTTTTCTGAGACTTTCTTCAATATTGGCGTAATTTTTAATGAACTCATGCCTTAAGATGACTGTGAGTCTTTCGTTTAGTTCTGTGTTGGCTAATTCGCGATTTCTTCATATTTATCACAATCGGTGAGAATACCGTCATGATCCACAATAAACCAAAGATAATTGATGTTTTCGCTGATAAATTGCACTTTTCAGGTTTTATCTTCAAGTTTTATTTATCAAACAATTTTAAAGTCTTTTCTGAAGATTTTAAATGCTCTTCCTGTGTTTCAATGAAAAAATAACATTGTCCAGATATATAGAATCCGTAATCTTTTAGCCCACGAAGAACGTGATCCGTGACCCTCAAGAATGTTTCATGAGCGTTTAAAAGTCAAAATGGTATCAAGTTGAAACGAAGGAGTCCGAACTGGCTGGTAAACGCCGTTTGTTATTTTTCATCATCATTGTTAAGAGTTATCTGCCGACACCCAGATGTCAAGTCAAGCGAAGAGAACCATCTGTAATCACTGAGGCCAGAGAGAGTTTCATCTATTATTGGTACATAATATTTATCAATTTTTGTTTTTTCGGTTTTCGAAAGTCAAAAGAGAGCAGAAGTTTTCCGTTAGATTTTCTCACAAGTACTACTGGATTAGTCAAGCTCGAATTGTAATTTTGAAATGATTTAAGGCTTTTGACATCTTAGTTCATCCAGAGAATAAATAGGTATCAGACGGTCAGCTCTTTAAAAGAGACAGAATCCGGTGTTTGCATATTATACACCATTTCCTTAAACTATTCAAGGTCAAACACATTTTTTCGAAATGATATTATTTTGTTGATGAATAAAGGTTTAATTTTATTCAAAACACTAGAGGCAAGCAAATTTAATCGAAAAATATCCCAGAATTACGGTTCGTTCATTAGATCGACTGAGCTATTCTTCAGATGGGTTTCTTGAAGCGTTTATATCGTGAAATTGGTTCCAGTCATAATATTCACTAAGGATGACTGAGGAAGAGATATTTCAAAGTTATAATATCGAAAAAGTCAATTCCCAATATTTCATCAAAAAATAGATTTTTTAAACCACGTTAACTTCAAATTAATAGAGACAGTTATTTGAGGTAAAGATAACGATCTAAACGCCAACAATAGGAATATTTTGTCCATAAGCGGTTATTACTCTTTTGGATGTTATGCGTATAATGTCAAAGATCCTTACGATTTCATACCTCGCGAAGGACAGAGAGGATCCAGAGTCCCCCAATGCGTTCACTTAATGGTTCTCGAAACGACCGGGAATTATTCAGAGCTTTCTTATAAATGATATATTTCCACGTTGAGACTGACTGTGGTATAATCTATATTCCTTAACCAAATGACCAACTCTACCACGTAAGTCGCAACTACGTGTTTCTTGTCGTGAAATTTGACTTATCATCACTTTTATCTCATGAATTTGTTTATCATGTTTTTGAATCCGACCTAAGTGAGCTCGTTTTTGGGATTTTAGAGCAAAGCAGACTTCTTCCTCTTTGTTAGCCATAATCTACCTCTCATAACTTTCTTATGGTGACTCAACACTATCACGCAGAGTTTGGTTGAGTTGTTCGCAACAATTCTTTTCAGACAATAGAGTTAATTAACGCCTATGATAAATATTCTATCTAAGCATTCTTTAGATGAATCTACATATCCCAATTTATTGAGTTTGTCGAGGTCTATGGCCAACTCGCGTAAATGTTAAGAAACATTTTTACTGTTGGGAAAAGATTGTTAAACGTGCGTAGATGCTTTGTACTTGTCGTAGGTTTTGCCGAGAAAATTGAAAATTTATGGAAGGGATAATGAATCCAGGCATACTTCAGTTGCCAGTTAGAACACGCAGCCTCCAAGACACATCAAAATTGTCTCACTCGTGGCTACCTAATCTAGATTTCCTTTCTTTGAGAAGAGAATTAGCCTTAGGTAGATTGTTGAGAATTTTTCGTCACCATTGACTTCACGATTTCACCTGACCACACCAAATGTAAACAATTGATAATGCTACTCTGCCGTTTAGTCATCAGCAACTCCCTCTCTTGAGCAAGCTCTACAATGCATACTAGGTTTGGCCGTTCAACGCTTCATCCTACCAAATTTGGTACTCTTTAGCAGTATAAACAAGTGTAATCGGGTACTCTAGGACCCTCACCTTCTCCTAGGGCCATTTGAGCAACTGTACCTCTGCGGCATTGATTCGCTGGGAATAAATGGTTGCTCATGCCTCATTCGAACTGCCAAGATGTATTTTCCGCACGTCGTTACAAGAACAAGGAAAGGGCGTTCTACTTTCGCCCCTCTCGAACCTTCACCGTTTGGGACTGGTTAAGGACTTAGCATTATTAATTTGTTCGTCAAATGTTAAATGTCTTAAAAGAAAAAGATACATGAGATATAAATCTTAAACATCAAATTATTCATGATTAATAGAGTGGTAGCCTTTTCGACTTTTTCTATGATTTTTAAAAGGAATGAATAAAATAAATATTCTTAAATACAAGATATAATTCTGTCTTTCATATGTCAGAAATGGGATCTTTGTTATTTTATTCTGATTAACATTAAGAGTTAAAGGCTATGATACTACCATTTTTCAAATATTTACTTTGAAAGTTAACTCATCAACACATATCTGATG
Source organism: Neodontobutis hainanensis (assembly GCA_024349245.1). Lineage (NCBI taxonomy): Eukaryota > Metazoa > Chordata > Actinopteri > Gobiiformes > Odontobutidae > Neodontobutis > Neodontobutis hainanensis. Next base: position 16,820 of record JALDNG010000397.1, on the reverse strand, counting down.
GTATGTTTACTAAAACCGTTCTTGGTGTGTGATTATAGGGCGGTGAGACCAAAGAGAAGTATAGAAGATATTGTGAAGACGTGTTGAGAGGTATTTTCTCAATTTGAATCAGGTAAGAGACACCGTTTATCCCTTACAAATCAATGCCGCAGAAGTATGGTTTTTAATTTTGAAAATATCATACGACCCGAGAACTGGTATTTACACCCAAAAATGGTACCGAAGGGAAGTAAAGTGTTGGGAATAGTTTAAAAAAGGGCTTAAATTACTTAAATTTTCTTCGAAACGAGCACTGATAGGTTTACGTCATCTTTGCTGTTCGAAAAAAAATGCTTGCTTTAATGGAAAGAATAAAATTCAAAATTGCAATTGAAATATTTCCATAATCCACATACTACGTTACGAGGGATTAATTTAGATAAAATCTCCAACTCATCAAACTCTGACTAGCTTTAAAAGGGGTGAATGCCTGAAGCGAGAAGCCAAACAGTACAAAATTAAATAGATAGAGTTCCGATAAATGGCACGCGTATATCCTACCATTCGTTAAGAAACGCCTTAATTAGTTAAAATCACCTTTATCTCAGTCAAATAATATCAAATTAATCTTAAAGAACAAAAGTTTTTAAATGATTCTTAGCGTAAGAATTCGACTGCAACCGACATCTTATAAGATTCATGATTTGATATGATAATGGAATGAAAATCGTATATAAGTTATCTTTAATTATTGATAACGTGGTAAATGATAAAATATTTCTATTTTTCTAAAAAATCAGAAGAAATACATTCATTGCCAAATAAATATATTTAAAATTATATTTCATCCAATCTTGCCATTATAGCAAATACCTAATAGCTATCAAAAGTTAAAATAATCGCATTTTTTCAAATAGTATGTAACAGAAGAAGATTTATAATTATAATATGATAAATTTTCCGTACTATAATAACTAAGATAGTTTAATTGTTATATGAATATAAAGTCGGGATTTAAGAAAATACAATTTTTATTTATTTCAAACATTTCATTGAGGCCAGGTTCATTTCTTAGATACATGTTAACGATTAAAATTAAAACAATGTTGATGATTGTTTGAATAGTTATGAAAATATTATCCACTTGAGTCGAGTGAGACGATATTTTCATATTTTCACCACAAAATTATTAAAATGAGCTTCTTTATGATGAACTTTCAAAAAAGATTGCAGTAATATTTTTTATATGAGAGCAAAACACAACAATCTTATGTTTTCAAAAGTTAATATTTTTTTTATTATTTTCATCAACAGGAACGAGCTTAGTCAATGTAGTTTCGTAAAAGGGAATGAGCAGTCCCATATGTCAAATGAGAAGATTCTTCTGACCATCTAGTCGTCAAGTTATGATTTGAACCAACTATGGTATTTGCGAAAAAGTGCACGGATATAAATTTAATCGATGTAAATCTGTAAGATTCCAATTCATTTTACTTTTCACGACACTACATGCCATGTTCAACAGAATCTTGAAGAAGTACGACTGAAAAATAACTTAAGAAATAACATAAATCTTTTAAAAAGTTTCAAGGAAGAATATGAGAAATCTAAATTTCAAAATATTATTGTTAAAAGTGGAAAGTTAAATTCAAATCTCCATAAGAATAAGAGAATTGCCAGCAGAATATTCGATGCCGCGAAAAAGTTTGGATGGGATATCTCAAATCCATTCCAACTTAATTTCGCAGATCAAATCGAGAATCGAATTTTCAAAAATTTATACAGGCTATTCTGTTAATAGATCAAAAAATAAATTATCACCGCGAGAAACAGAAGGTTACGCCGTTCTTAGACGCGTGCTCTTTTAAGTCCCATGATAAGGGTTGCTAACCTCAATCTATTTGAAATTGAAATAGTTTCTTGAATTATAGATCACACTACTGTCTATCCAACTGGTATTATAAGATTGAAGAGTGGAAATTAATTTCTTTATTTACAATTTTTTATGATAATCTAATTCTAGACATCACGGTTCGGATTTAAATGTCACGATAGAATGTACAAGAATACATTTTAAGAAAAAAAAATGTTTCCCACAAATGAGTAATTAATATATACGCACTCCTGATACCGTAAAAATTGAAGGTAGTAATCACGGTGACTTACCGAAACCTTAAAAATGAGTTGATAAATCTATTAACATGATATGAACTGTTCAAAGAAGTTTCGCCTTGAGCAGTATCCTCATACCCACGTTAAAAACAAGGCATATGGATGTCGAACAGAATAGAATAAATACTGGATTATATGAACCTAAGCCCATTCAGTATCTCAGTATACTGAAATTCAAACCAAACACTTCCCTGGTTTGCAGTCAATATTGCAAACTAGAAATGAAAATAATTTTAAATTGATCATTTTTAATTTATATGATTAAGAAAATAACTAAAGCTAGAAAGAATGATTAGTTTCTGTCTCTTTTTTTCATGAACTCATTGAAAAATGACACGCAGTGTAATATATAAAGAGATAAACTTTGAGTTAAAATTGCAGAGCGGAAATCCTGCATCCGATATAAAAGATAATGTGTTCCGTTTATTCTTCCTTCTCTTTTTATACAAACTCAAACTTGGAGAAGACCTCTTTGCAAGGATTCAGGAATGGATTTATCTTGGACGGAATTTGATGTCGTATGGGTTCAAATCTATAATGTCTTCACCAAGATGGAGAATCTCACTATTCCTATAAATAAAACACATCTTGTTTCAGTCCCATGACTTCGAACAAGATCCAACACAAAATCTTAAAATATCGAGCATTTTACACCGGAGTGAAAAATTGATGGGATGAAGCAATTCTAGTGCAATTAATTGCAAGTAGTATTCTTACGTTTCTTCCTTTTGAACTCGTTATGACTAGATTGAGTGTAGTTCCAACTCTAGACCGCGAATGTGTTTTTACGATGTAAAGATCAAGAGAGATAAGTCGATATATAATGCCAGAATCCCTCAGATGGACGGTAAATGATTGGTACTATCGCACACATTGTACTCTTTTATCTCATACGCTGTCGTTATTTCTTCTTTCTGGAGTAAGTGGGGCGATCATCCAAAAGCAATTCAATTTTTTCAACCATTTAAACGCTGTGGCAGGGATCAACAATACTTCCAAAATGATGCGAAATATCTGCGAGAGTAGATGCGTTGTTGTCGTTTACCAACCCGTGAATACTTTCATTTATGGCATGATTGAGTTTTCTTGGTTGACTCCACCACTTTGTTCCTTATTTCTACAGATCACGACTCTTCTTAACACTTTATATTTATCTTACATTCGATTCCAGTATATTTAAAAGCCTCGAGACTTCCCTCGTAGACCTCGCCTCGCTGTTTAATTTTTATACAACCAAGTTCTCATGTCATTCGAAATTGAAGTTCTTTTAATCATTTCAAGGGAAAAACATATAACTCCAATGACTATTGGCAAATAAATACAAATTGGGTTTATATAAGTGGCGATGTTCTCAACCAGGCTTATTTTGCAGTATTTGGCGGCCAGTAGTGTATCTCCATCATGCGAACTTCCTTGTGCCTATCCATTTCCTTTAGTGATTTTTCGTCCGCTAACCTCGCATATGAAAAAGTGAATTAAAACTCACATTATATGGAAATAAAGAGTATAATGGGTAAAATCGAGCCATTCAAAATTATTTCCATTTGCAGACATATTCCTTCTTGGAAGATTTTCAACTTTCATGAAAGATGTGTCAAATCTGGGGAATGAATTCATATTTTACGCGTTGATGCATTTTTAAAATGGTTCAAAATTACAAGTTATTTGTGCGCACTACTGACGGCAAAGCCCGGTATATTAATAATACAAATCACAATAATTTTCCTTAAGTATTCTGACTATTATAAACATATTTTTATCTGAGCGATTATGTCAACTTCATTTGATGGGTTACCAAAAACTCCAAAAAATGGAGTGATACTTATTTTACGACAGCAAGCCTCTATTTCTTCCGATAAAACAGCTTATAAGAACATATAAATATCATCCGGTTTTTTGGAGTTACAATGAAAGCAATGTCTGTGACAATGGATGTAAAAATTATGAATATACCCCATACCCCAAAACTTAAACATATAATTTTATGTAGTTTTACACGAGAACATCATTTTAATTAGGAATAAATCATTTTCTTCTTATCAGATCAAAACCTTAAAAAATGGAATTAGTTATTAAAAACTCGTTGTTAAAGATTTAATATTTAATATTTTTAAATAGTTAAACATACCTGTTCGTGTTTGTGCCAGACACATTGGTAGGATTAACAGTTTTTAGTTTTGATGAATAAACTTAATAGCCATTTTAACAGATAATCTTGTATAAATACTTGGACATTTATCTTAGCAGCTAGATGAATACATAAAAACAAAGTCAAGTGTAAAATACTTTTCTTAGTTTTGTCCAGCGTTTCTTTATATATTTGGGGAAATTAAATGAAATCACTCGAGTCTATTCTATCAGCTCTTCTAGTTCGACGATGAACAAGCCAACCGAGAAGAGGCAAACAAGCCACAGGAAACAACATTGAAACTATTGCTGCCATTATCACTAGAAATTAAAATAGGTCAACAATAAATTTTGGTAGCAAATTCAGAAGAAGATGAACTCGATATAACCTTTAAATGAGTGTCTTAAACTACCCTTGAGACAGTATAGTTGGTTTGTGTAACTTTCGAAATCCTAAGAAGGAAGGGAATTATCTGGAAACCGTTTCTCCTTATTTTTACGTAAACAAGAGTTGAAGGATTTAATAAATTTACAACGAATGGATCATCTCCAATCTTGATGACGAGTACGGTGGTATCCTTCATTAAAAAAACCAAACTAGTGAGTTAAATATATGAACAGATGTTATTTCGTAAAAAAAAGTAAAGTATACTCACATCTTTGTTTTGGAATTGGAGTTTCAATTCACGGTCATGCCTTTGGATAGGTCTCAGGAGGCAGACTTTTCTTTGCGTAACCATGAGACAAAATTGATACTCTTTTATGTATTTTGAGCTATTGAAAATAAGTTGTAACATTTCGATATGATTTTGCATGTCGTATTCTCTCAACTGTAAACGAGGAATGTGAGGCCGCGGTTGTATATTGATACATATTCCATTTCGACAACATAACAAGGGTATTGAATAACTTGATGGAGATATTAAAAATTTTGCGATTAGTATTTTTTTGACGACTTTTATACTTTCTTGGTTGGGTATATCACGATAATTTATGGTTTGAGAATATACTCTCATTGCATACTTCGTAAATGATATTCGTTACCTGCGCAAAATTATGGTTCTTCAAATTTAAATGTATCTGATGCACGATTCCATCAACGTGGAGTGCTTCAGTTTTGACATATCCACACTCACAGATTCCTGCGTCGTCTGAAGTATCTGAACAAAATTCAAGACTAAGAATATCATCAACTATCTCTCTTTTAGTTTCTGTAAACAAGAAAATTTTCATCCAATTAAATATTTCGTGACTCTAAATCAGGTTTGAAAATTAACTTCTTGGTATTCTTTATATTTTGCCAGAATTTTAATGTTAAGCCTTTGAGTTAATTCAGTGCTCGGATTCGACGAGGCCGTGGATGGCAGTGTCATTGTTTCATCCCCTTCGAATCTAACTCGAACCTCCTAAATTCGTAAAACTAAAATACCGATTGATCGAAAATAGGGATTGTAAATGATAGAGATGATTCAGATGAGGATAACAAAATTTCAGACATAGTTAAACTGTATAAATAGTTCGCATGTTTGAATCGAATATGTCCGCAAAAATAACGTATCCCACTTTCGTTCATAGAAAACTGCAGGAATCCTTTGGGTTTATTTTTCTAAATTGTATTCAATTCATACCAATGCCATCGAACTTGAGAGTGGTAACACTTGAGATTCGAAACCAGCTGCAAATTATATAAATAAACACCTTCGAGTTTTATCACTACGATGGTCACAAATACGAATTTTATGATTTTAAATGAGGGAAACTGAGTATTCACGTCAATGTTGTGTGTTTCATGTCCGTTGTTTTCGTATGTAATCCTTACGACGAGTCTGGTCGTTTTCTTATTTTTAATGTATCCAAATACAGTCGAATCTGCAATTAGCTTGATAAAGTTTTTGTTCCCTTCGCTCTCGTTGATCATTATGGCTGACATTTCTTCAGTTATTCTCTCGATCCCAAGAGAAGTACGTGCTTGAAGTATCAAACCACCTCGGCAGGCGTAAGCTTCTACAGTCACCTGATTCAACCCTAATCCCAAAGCATCGAACCGAGCAAGTTTGATCACAAAATCACTAGGTGATGATCAAACAAACCTAGTCACTAGTTTTCTTAGACATACCATAAAATTCACCAAACTTGATACCTTCATAACTATATCTCGTAAAAAATCGTTAACAACGAAAATAATACTCCAACATTTTATTTTAGGTCATTGTAGTTTTAATTTAACTTGATTTTTTTGTATGAAAGATAAATAAAAATTTTTTCAAATTCATTTTTATCATAAATACTGAAAAATTGAATCTTGAGCATTCAAATTTAGCTAAGGAGCATTTTATTCCTAATTGCATCATTTTGGATTAGTTTTTAATGTTTTTTCAAAAACAAATATAATATTTTCCACGGTCTAAGTTTGTGAAATTTTATAAAACATTGATTTTGACAAATGGATATTTTTTAATTTTTCAAATGTAGATATAAAAAGTTTAAATGGAGGTTAACCATTTTCTTTTCACACTATTTTTTGATGATCAGAACCTTGTATAAAAATAAATATATTTATGACAATTGCGCCAAAATTAACCATTTTACAATGACGTAATCATGAAATATACCCAGGTTTAATCTTTCATTAAAAAAGAAATAGGTGACAACATGTAAGTACTTGGTAATGTTTGGTCGTATTCTTAAGAAAAAATAAAGGTGAATTCTTAAAAGATTGATAATTTTGTTGTTTGGATAAAAGAAAATTTAGCTAATATATTTTCCGCTTGGGGCGGTGTATTTATCAACTTGGGCTTGTTTTTTGAATAAATTAATTTAATTTCATAAACCTTTATAAAACTGCCAGATATAAATTTTTGAAAAATCTTCAAACTTATCTCAAATGTAGTCAGGTTAGTTTTTCATAATCTGCATTTCTCAAGGTTTGTTAATATTATTTGTTGTAAGATTTTAGATTGCTCAACTTGAATATACATAAACATTCTCATTATTATCAATGGTTATTTTTAAGCTGATCAGAGTTACCGATGTCACTCGATGGTAATATTTAAAAGTAGACCGTGTTAAATAACAAAAGCGTACAAACTTCATAAGTATTTACTCAAACCGAAGATATTTAAACGTAATCATTTTTAGTGGAGAAAAGAAATCAAAATGAATGTCTGTTTCTTTAATTGAGCAACAAATTAAACATTAACATGTTGTAGTTGTTCCAAAATCGCTCCAATTAATCAATTTATTAAAAAAATTAAATTTTATAAATTTCAGATTCTTATTAAAAAACCATAGAAGCTATTATTTGGCATTCCTTGAAAAGTTGATAAATGCTTGGTTTGACACGTTATTGTATGTTAGCCAAAATTTACATAACTCAAACTTAAATATTAAATCAATGATAAAACATAAAATATTTTTTGATTGATGGTAGCAATAAATTGTGTGATAAGGATCTAGTACCTTTCAGCATGTTTATATCAGATCGTAATACGTGCATTAAACATTATTTTTTTGATCTTCTATTTTTTACAATTTACAAATATATTCAATTTTTCAAACACTTATCTTCAAAAACTGTAAAAGATATTTTAAATTTTTTACGTCCCTAAATTAATACTACGTTTAACCTGAAAACGTGAAAAATATCCTCGTTCGTTAAATTCAAAGTACAAATTTTTTTATAATTAAATCACTCATACTTAACATGCTTACTAATGGAATTAAAATGTGAAAATAACATTTATTTTCATCTAAAAAATAACCAATTTTGATGATATAAACCTTGTTTACCATAGTTAACGATCAAATTATAAGGTTTACATTTTAAATTTTGCTTACTGGGACAAATAAGATGTTTAATATGTGTTATATACACGCTTCGTTACCAATCGCATCTCTTCGCGGCCAGAATTTTGTGTAAATGGAGCGCGATAGAATTCGCTAGTGTTTAAGATAGATAGAATAAATTTTATTTTATAGATCTAAAAAATACCGAAAATAAAGTTGTCTTGAATACCTTGTCATAATATTTTCTCATAATTTACCCTTAAAATTACATGGTTTAAACAATTTCATACATGTTTTTAAAAATATTGTTATTTGTTTTTCAACGACACAAATTTTTGTCAGTTTTCAATTTATTTATCTTTGTAAGTAAATTTTGAACTATTATTCCATCTAAACAGCTAATAAATGTAAGAATGTCATAAACTGTAAGTTGTTTCAATACTATCTACCAACATGAAACAAGATAATATTCATGAGTTGTTTTATCATGATAAAGTATACTGTTTAAATAAATTTCTCTTATCTGATTTAAATTTCATTCAGATGTTGTTTAATGTTTTCAACCACGAAGTTCAATTTTGCAAAAATCTCAAACATCTCAGCATGTATTATGAAGTTAAAAATTTTTGGGTGGTGGTGGTGGTGGTGAGTGAGTGAGTGAGTGGTGGTGGTGGTGGTGGGTGAGAGTGGTGAGTGGTGGTGGTGGGTGGTGGAGTGGTGGTGAGTGGTGGTGAGTGGTGGTGGTGGTGGTGGTGAGTGAGGTGAAGTGGTGAGTGAGTGAGTGAGTGAGTGAGTGAGTGGTGATTATTTATACAAAGAACTCAGCAAATCTGTTTTGATTTCATATATAGCCATATTTTGGACAATGTTCCAAACCATAAAAATAATATAAGATTAATATGAGAATTTAAAGCTCGTGGCAATTATTACAATTTCATTTACTCTCCAAGATTTATAAAAATAACATTTCGATAATTTCAAGAAAAACACAAAATAAAGCTAGTTTTTTTGTTTTTATGGATCATTCTTCTGGACTACGAAGCCGTTTGACCATCTAAACATCATAAATAATCGACATAATACAAATAAAAAATTTAATTTATTCAAATATACCATTAAATATTCTTCTGTTATTAAAAGCTAACAGAAGCATCATACTCATATTTTCAGTTACATATTGTTCAAAAATGTTAAAGATGTTTATTAACTTTAATTTTCAAATTCCAAATTCAAGAGTATAAAATGTGAGTTATTATCCCGAACATTACTTTTAACAAAAATAATCGTTAATGTTCGTGTTAAATTTTAGGTGAACTGACTAAATAATAAATAAGTGGCAAAGATGCGTTAAAACGTGTTTTAAAAATTATTTATGGTAGAGTTATATGCGAATCTGACCATTCTTGTTGGCAGGGTATTTAAAAAATATCTAAAAGAAATAAAATTCAACACATTAAAATTATAAATGGCAGCACTTTTTAAAGATTCTAATTTCCTTTTAAAATTATTTAATGATTCACGAAGATCGTCGACAATAATAAATCTTTTTATGTTTATTTGTCTATTAAATTTAAAAAGTATGCGCTTAAAGAAAAAAGCGCCAATTCATCATGTAATTTGATAGAAATAAATCATTTCTTTAATGTATGAGAAATTAGCAATACTCTAATTACGTCTTTTTGCATAAGTTTTTTATAACGTAAAAATATGTTATTTACATCTTCGTACATATCCAAAGAACCTTCAAGTATACTATTTTCAGTAATTATATCTTGTAATAGATTTCGATCCTTAATACGTTAGTCGAAAATTAATAAAATCACGTTATAAAAACAATTCTAAAATGTATCAGATTTATTAAGCTATTGTAGACAAGTTTGATCTTTGGTATTTTTTATGAAGTTTAATTGAAAAAAAAAACAACATAAATTAAAAAAATTCCATTTTTGTATTGGCTTTCACGAAAGTATTTAAAGTGATAAATGTTGTTTACGATCATAATTTAAATACTTTGTTCAATAAATTTTATTAAAACAAAAAATAAAAGTATAAGTCAAGATTACCCTTATATCGTCGCCCGATATTCCCCTACCTGGGCCGGAATAAGTCTGCCATCTTTCCTAAATGTTTATAAAACCTCATTAATCAATTTTAATTTCTGTTTTTATTTCAAAAAAATATTGATACACTGAAATAATAAAAAATCGAATGCGAAGCATAGTCTAAAAAGATGTTTTAAATAATTTTCATCATTATAAAATTTACATAACATCAAGAAAAAAGTATTTATCACTCAGAAATGTGAAGATATAATTTTCAGAATCTTATGATTTTTAAAACATCAAAACTCATTTGATGAGAAAATTGAAAAATGATTACAGTTTGACTTTCACGAACACGAGGCGATGAATAGGAAGATGTTTGAGAATTTAATTCAGAATTCTAAGTGAAGTAGAGTTTAAAGGCGTTATGATAATTTAAGCTTCTTAAATATTTCGAAGCTTTGGTTGTTTGGCGCTTAAATTTAAAAAATATACGTAGATTTTTTCATGTCAAATTTGAACAAGGTTGACAAAAAATATCGAAATCTGAATGTATGCATGGAATTATTATGTTTCTTTAATTCTACATTTGATTTGTAAAAGGTATGAAAATATTTTAATTTATAGTTACAAAAAGCGCACATAATAACAAAGTGAAAACTACTTGGTTATTAATATTCTGCGCACCTTCTTCTGAGTAAGATTCGCCACTAAATTCCATCTGAAAATTATCTTTAACCTTTATTGTTTACAAAATATAATTCTGTAAAGAGTAAAACAGATATTTTTACCAAATTGAATGAAACAATTAAACAATCTGAGTAAATTATATCATGGTTGATTTTATAAAAATTGATTTTAATCATTTGAATATTAGAATGTTAATCCTTAACATTAACGTTTAAAGGTCTATCACACACGATTAAAAAGAGTATTTTCCCCATATTTTGGTTGATAAACCAATTTTTTGAAAAAGTAACGGGATGTCAATTGACCAGACGTTATTTTTAAGAGATCTTAAAAAAGATGATAATATCAAATTAAAAAAAAACAAAATTAATATTACCAGGGCATTGAGGAGTTATGGATTATACTTTATACATGTAAATTTACTCCAAACTTATATTAAGGGAGTGAAAACCTATCCCTTAGCATAAAATTACACCTTTAATTGGTTTAAGAAGTAAAATTCTGGGAGCTATTTGTTGTTAAATATGTGGGACAAAAAACTGACAAAAAATGATTTAGAGTAATCTAAACAATTAAGATAATAATTCGAAAAACCTAAATGAAAATATAAAAAAACATCAAGTAAAAAACAAATTTAATTATTATACGAGATATTTGTTCATATATTTTGAGATATTTATGTTTAAATGGATAATTTTAATCTGTCAAAGTATTTTAAACAGAAAAGTGTGATGACAGCTTTTAATCGTGATTCATTCAATGAAAGAATCTTAATATATTAAAAATTATTTATGATGTGAATAAATATTATAATTAATACTGATGCATGTTAAGAAAATATTAAATTATCTTTTTTTTTATCTTTCATCTTATCTTTTAAAACAAAATTGAGCATTCTTGGCACCTCTTTTATGAGAAATGACTGGTTCGGGTTAAAAAAATTACATGGTTACTTTTAAAACAGATGAACCACTCTGAATGACTTTTTTTTGAAAATTAGGGGATAAATAAATACTAGTTTCTGTTTTGGAGTTTGCGCGATAAAATTTTAATAATATCAATAAATGTTAATTTGACAGATTTTAGAGAACCGTACAAAATTCAAAATCTAAAAGTACCAAATCCATGATAAAAATGTTATAAGCTATAAATTGATGAAACCATTGAATTTCAGGGAATTTGAAAATATAGCAATTTTTATTAAAAAGTTCTTTTTCTACTATGTGGAAAATCCAGCCATTCAAAGTTTGAAGGTAAGAAATATCAAGTCTTATTGTAAAGAGAGATGATTTGAATTTGTAAAAATGAGTTTTCTAACAAGATAATCTACTGTTGGGAAAATTGTCGTTTTAATATTTTTGTAAAATTATATGATCGAAAGCAATTTCAAACTATAGTATTCTTGCAAAGCTGAAGTTTAAAATATTTTGTTATCTATATTATTTATATTTTGTACCATTATTTTAACAGTTTTAAAATAATTAGATTTAGTTTCAAAAAAAATAATTGGAAAGTTTATTTAAAAAATCAATAAAGATGTTTAATTGCTTTAAGAGCACGCGAATAAAAGATCTAACTATTGTGAAATTTTAACATATTCAAGAATATAATTGAAGTGATGAAATCTCTTTAAATTGAAGATATAATCGACGGAAGACTTTGAAAGAGTTTAAAAAAATATAATATATATGTAATGTGATCAAAAATTTAGTTAAAAATGTATTGGGTATGTGACTTAATTTTGATAATTGTAGCACTAAAATTCTGAAATATTTTTGTGTTGGTTTTAACAGGAAAGGATTTGAAAATTTTTCAAACAATCGAAACAAAGTTCAAAAATATTTTAGCATTTTTGACAACATCTTTCACTTAGAATAGATATGAATGATGCAACTAACGAAAAATTATTTAACATAAAGTTGTTAAATTTTAGGGTTCTGCTCTTATAAACTCTTTTATAACATTGTATGATTAAATTGAAACAGTTTTAATGTGAACTTGATTTACGAATATTTTGTTTACCATAAGAAATTATTCCTGAGGTACTTAATCTCATCTGTTCTTATATTCTCTCAATTATTAAGTAAAGATTAATTTATGATTCAAATTAAAGTATTGAAGAATATTTTTTTGCAAAAAGATTAAAATCGATTTATTTTCTTAGGTTTTCTGATATTTATTGAGCATGTTTTTTATTTTAAAAGAGTAATTAAATTGTGAACCAATTCTAAAGATAAACGAGGAATTATTTTCAGGATTCTTAAGGAAAAATGCAAAATCATAATATAGCAGCTTTCAAAGGGATTCACACAAACTATTGTGAAAACATTAAATTTTAATTTACAAGTGTACTTACGTACTTAGATAAGCCATTATATATTATGGTGAGATTATCATAAATTTAAGGTTGTGTTTGTATTTGTTTATTCAAACCATAAATATACAGAAATAAAGATAGAATTTAGTAATATTGATATTAAAGGGAAACAATTAAACACGAAATTAATCTAAAATTTACAATGGGAATAACTTTATATTTGTCTTTAAAATTTATCATTTCGAAAAATACAAAATTGTTTCGAATTCTGTTGATATAATAGATTTTTGAGAATTCGTGGTGTTACCATTCACTTTTTTTCAATAGTTAATTCATATATGAAGCTAAAATCTTTAAAGCAATATCTTCTAGAAATATAAAATAGTCATAAAAGAATAAACTTTAAGTTTTGGGCATTAAAATCAAAATTATTTTCTGAATGACTATTATCGTACATTTAAGGAATTTAATTCTAAGATATTTGTTAAAAATCGCATATATCCTTTATTTTATTTAACTAGCATTAGGAATTCGAAATAATATTTCTTGAGACATCCTTTAGAGATACACGAATGGAATGGTAAAGTTATCATTTTTAAACATAAAAACTACACAGTTATAGTCAGTGCGGGTGTTGAGTTGTTGATATATTATTCTTAAAAGTGGGAATATCATTAAAATCTCATTTATAAATTAAAAAAATATATAAAATAAACAAAAAATTCGAAATTTTTAATTTGAAGTAAATTTTATATAAATGACCAAGATCAAAATTTACACAATAAAATCTTAGAAGAAAATCATTAAATAAAAAAATTCCCACGTGTTATAATAATATGTTGTCAATGGGAAAGTAAGTATTGAAATTTTGCCACATGAAAAATTAAAATAAAACTATAAGTTTAGATGCGTAAAATTGGAAAAAGTGAATAATATTGAACTCGAAATTTATTGCAATACACAAGGTTCAATAATTTAGACTAATTCAATTTTTTAAGCATTTTTTGAAAAATGTTGGGTTTTTTGAATTTTAGTAAATAAATTTATTTATTCCAATCAAAGATTAATTTTACGAAATACTTGAAAATTTATTGATCAAGATTTGCTTAAATTAATTAAATTTTTGATACAAAGTTATTATGACAAAAAATTTAATGAAAAATTAAAATAAAATTGTACTTTTTCAACTAAAAAGAAAAAGCTCGTGAGAACTATAAATTTAACATACTTTCGTGTTGAAATTTGTTCATTTTATATTTCTAAACCGTTATACCATTCTGGTATACTTTCCACAGTAAAATCAAAATTTCACGCTTAAAAACTATTTAATTTCAAACAGGCATAAGACGATAATGAAAATTAAATATGTTTCAAAAGTCTATCGCATGAATTGTTACTATATATTCACAGCATTTGAAGTTGATTTAAACCGCGAATAAATAAAAAGTAATGTCAATTTTTAAGTAATTTATACAGCTTGAAAATGTTTACTTTGAGAAAATCTAATTTTTATCAACAATACAAACATCGTGTGCTTTCGTCTAAAAACGATCATCGATGATGCTTATGGGTATTTTTAATATGTAAAATATCGTAAAGTTGACAATTTTTATTTGTGATCTTATTTAGAGAATTAACGGGAAATAACTTGAAAAATTTTTCGACGTGCATATTCCAATAATCTCAAATTATTTATTTTCAATAGATAACCAATTTTACACCGATAAAATTTTAAACATAGGTTTTTTAAATCAGAAAAAATACAAAATGAGATCTCAATAACAGTTAGGTATTTTCCTCCAATGTGAAAAACTAAATCTTTGTAAAAAGCAGAAATTAACCACATGAAGGATTTTGCTGTTTAAAATCATCTTTTTGGTTCGGCAACGTTTAAACGACCACCAAAAATTATTATTTTAAACGATAGAAAATGTTAAAGCAAAAAAATTTCTGAACGATTCATTGGAGTGGAATTGATCTAGTTCGTTCACTTAAAACAAACGAACAATGAAAGTATGGATGTCTAAATTTTAAACGGTAAATAACAGTTTTCAATTTTTTATATCAGAATAAAATAATCATTCAAATTTTATGGATCATAATAATAAATATCTTTAAACAGTTAATTTTTTCATCGATAGAAGGGGATTTCTTTAAATGAGTTAGATGTGACATTTTTTCGAAAAAAATTAAAAGAAAAAACGAGATTTCTTTGTTTTTTATAATCGCGCGTAAATACATAGATTTTACAAGTTTAGATTTTGTGGTAAGCCATTGGATTTCTGCTGTCACGAATTAATCATAAAAAATGTTGCGATTTTGTTATCTATCATAGGTATCATTCGTGATTTTATCTAAAGGTGGTGTATAAATACAGGATATAAAAATAATACTCATTATTATGAAATTTATACATACGATAATTAAGAAAATGATAAATTTTTCAAAAAGGAAAAAAAGAGAATTTTGTTCCATTTCATCAAAGCCTTTCATATGGGTGTTAAGAGTAAGATAATTGAAAATTTATAGCTAAAAATGTTTAACGCGAGTTAGGGATTTATTTCCGGCAATCGTTCCTTTAGAACAGAAGAATGTAGATTAAAAATTAAGAAATGATCTAAAAAATCAAAGGGAAAGAGGTGAATACCTTAAATATTTAATAGAAAAAATTAAAAAAATATAACTTAATAAAAAAAGTAAAGTCCAGAGAATTATTCCAATCATCCTGTCAAATGTCGGTAGCAGTAAAAATAGCGTTACTCCACAAATAATAGTGAGATTATTTTTTAAGGCGTGGTTAATTATTGAAGAAAAAAGCATATTAACTTATTCGCTCGAGGAAATTAGTAATCATTTTTAAGAGTTTTTAATGAAAACGTGTTTCTGATTATCTTTTTATAACCGAAAACATCTTATTTAATTCAGATATGTCTGGAATAGATAAAACGATTGATATATAAATCGAAGCCTCCCTTGAAAATTGGCGCATGTGAGAAGAATAAAATCATTATTTTGTTTTTTGACATTCGTTAAGCTTATATGTTTCGATTTAACTTCATTCTTTCAAAATAAACTTTGCTTCTTTCTATGTTAAGAAATTACAAAATATGATTATCGATAAAAACTATGAATAAATGGTATGATTAAAAAATTCTAAAATATCTAAAATATTCATTGTAATTTTACACAATCGTTCAAAAGATATATAAAAAGGTGGCGTTAGAAAACTGAGGCATGGTAGAATTTATAGTTCGCTTGACATTAAGGCGAATAGTATTTAATGGTTGGTCGTGTTAGCTGACGTAATCGAATAATAAAACGTATCTCAGAAAGTTTTACAAGTCAGGATTAGATCATGAATTATTCTTCGCCAAAGTCATTATTACATTTTTTGAAGAAGATGTTTCTAAATGAGACAGTAATATTTTGAGGTTTAACGAAAAAATATCATAACGATATTCGTGCGTGGTCAATTTTTGCATTAAATAGATTTCAACTTTCAAACGCAAAGTATATACCTCTCCTTTTAATAGATTTAATTTAACTGCTTGTTAAAATATAATGGCGTAAATGATACTATTTGCTGGTGGGCACTAACTACTATTTGTTAAAATTCTAATCAAGCTTCCGGTAAATTCTTTTTATTGTATATTATTTTTGATTGAATGCATTTTAATGTAAAATTTTTTAAATATAAGAACAACTAT